>MASP02000393.1:22430-72870 GCA_001693025.2 Colletotrichum lindemuthianum
CCGCACTACGAAGACCACGTGCGGCGTGCGTTATTTACCCCTGACGGGTAAACCAACAATAATACTGAAGCTGCAAAATCTAGTATCTGCATAGGGAAGATCGTAAGGCTTGAGGGGTTGTTATTGTATTTGCTGAATATGCTTCTGTAATTAATAAAAGTGATAGTAGTTATTAGCTTCTTAGTAGTTATTATTAGGAAGTTACCTTATTTTAAACTAAAGTTAATTATAGTTATTAGTATTATAATAGTAGCGATCTATAAGGAGTTAGTATATAGTTTAGAGTCTTAACTAAAATGAGGGTAGTCGTTAGCCTCTTATAGTAGCTATCTGTAAAAGGTTAGTATACAGTTTAGAGGCTTCTGGCGAGGTTCTGATACAGGGAGAGCCTGAGGTGTCTAAGTGATAAATAACTGTCATAATCTTTTGCCTTATATAGACCTTAGGTATAGAGTTTACGATCGCTTCTTCCGATATAGTAGGCTTTACTGATCTGCGGTATAATGGTATAATAGTTATGTTAACTACTGATTAGTGTTGGTTTACCTATTAGGGGTAAATAATGCACGCCGCACGTGGTCTTTGTAGTGCGGGTGCAAACTGTTCTTCTGGTAATCGTTGTTGTTATTCCTAGGTTACGTGGCTGGAGGCTATATATGTAGAAGGGGCTTATATGGCTGTATGGCCATGTGGCCATACTGGCCACGTAGCCCGTACGGCCATACGGGCCGACTATTTACCCGACGTGGCTATGGCGTGGTCGGCCACGAGGTGGCCTAGCGGCTATGACGGTTAAACTGAATGGTTGAACCGACAGTTATACTATATCCTAACCTCGTAAGTAACTTAATATTACTCAGAAAGCTTTATAAGCATAAGTTATAATAGAATTAGAGCTTAAGTAATAACTATATTTAGAAAGTAGATAGAAACTACTTCTATTTTCTTAAAATTATAAATAGATAATATATACTAAAATATAACCTTCTTAAGGAGGTATCTTTCTAAATATCTATAAAGTAAGTATTACTACCTAAAAATAAACCTCCTAAGCTCTATAAGTTATATAAGTATACTATATCCTCATAAAGACAGCTAATAGCTAGATTTTAAAAACTCTAATATTTAAAGTTAAAATACTTAGAACTTAAGGTAATAAACTACTTATTAACTATTATAAGAAACGTTAGAGTAAATAGGAATTTATAAGTAGTCTATATAATAAACTGCAATATATATATAAAAAATAAGATATATTAAATAGTATAAAGAGCTCAGAAGGAAGCAGTATAACATACTAACCTAGAGGAGAGGATTATAATAGATTTTCATAACTTTAAAGAGAGTTATAAAGACTATATATCTACTATAATCTTTATAGATTAAGTAATAAACTTAACCTAAAATTTTTACTTTTATATAAAAAAGATAGGAAAACTTCTAAGTATAATTAGAAAGCTTCTTAACTTCCTAAAAATTATATATTAGATATTAATTAAGGAGATTAAAATAGATAATAAGATCTAGAAGTATAAAGTAATCTAGATAGAGATTTAAGAGAGAAATATTAAGTTTAAACCCTCTATATTAAATACTCAAGCTTAAAATAGTGAAATAGAGAAAGTAGCAGTAATAATTAAAAAGTATATAAAGTCTATAGCAATTAGGATATCTCTTCCTTCTATCCTATAGCCTAAAATCCTAAAAGTTACTATATATACTTATAACTATATACTTTCAGCCTCTTAATGCTGGAAGATACTATATATGTAATTTTATTATTACTTCTAGAAAGATAAAAATATATATATAATAACTCCAGACCTCTCTTACCTAAAAATATATAAATACTAAGTATATATAATAACTTAAGAGGCTCAGCTTAAGTAATACTACCACTAGAAACTTACATTAAGAGTATTTTTAGAATTTCTAGTTAGCTATATTTTAAGTAACTCCTTTAGGATCTAGAACCCTCTTCAGAAAAAAGTTTTTATAATAAGAAATATAATCTTTAACAAAAAAGAGTTTTTTAATAGTAACCTAAAAGATTTTATATTAAAAATCTCTTAGATAAACTTTAAAGAGATCCAGAAGAGGATTATTAAACTTATAAAGCAGTTAAAAATACAGCTATAAAGTAAGATACTAATAAGGAAGTAGATAAAGTTATAGAATTTTCCTTAATTATTCTAAATACTAAATAAATAAGTATTTAAGATCCTTAAGATAAACTAGATTTTTAAGAGGAACTACCTTTCACTAAAATTAAATTCAAACCCTAACTAACACTACTAACCTCCCCAGAATCTGTAAGCTTTATAATAACGCTCTAGGAGGTATTTATTACTCAGTAAAAAGTGGGGGGGTAAATATAATATAATCCCAAAATAGTAAAAAAAATATTATAAATACTTTTTCAAGCTACTTTTCTAGTAGAGTATAAAGTATATAAATATCTTAAAGTTTATATAAAATTAGTTACTATATCTAGTAGATACTTAAAATCTAGCTAGCTTAAAGATCCCAATAAAGTAGATAATTTAGAGTATATAATAGAAAAATTACTAAATAAGATTAGTAAGAAAATCTATAAGAAACTTCTAAAATATTTATAGAGATACTTACTACTCTTAAATAATCTAAAAAACTTAAAGTAGGACTAAGAGAAACTTTATATACCCTCAGGAAGATTCCAGCTACTATTATATAATATAAAATCTTTAAGCTTTTAAAATATATACTAATAAGAATTACCTCCCCTCTCAATATTTTACTAGCAGCTTATAAGCAGAGAAGAATATTCAAACCACACTAAGAAGAATATAAACTCTTAAAACTTTCACCCACTAACGTAGAATTTCAAGAAAGCTAAGGAAGTATACCTATAAAACTATGAAGTTTTAAAGTTATAAAATAAAATTAACAAACTAACCGTAAGAAGTTAAATAATTCTTAGTTACTACTGAATTTATATATATAAACTTAATAAGTATAAATAACTACTTAAGTTAAAAGCTTACCTAGTAATATAAGAAGACTAGTAACTAAAAGATATATATAATACCTATATAGTAACGCTTGTAGGAATATTATTTTAAATACTTATAGTAATTATAATATAGTTTAACCTTAAGCTTCTTCAGTATAATATAGTTAACATTTTTATCTATATAAATATTAATAAAAAGATCTATATAAAGATACTTCTAGAATATAAGAGATAGGAGAAAATTCTAAAGCTCCAGAAGATATTATATAGTCTCTACTAATTACCTATCTTTTAGTAATAATATTTTAAGAAGAGTCTAAAGAACTTATAGTTCTCTTATATCTCTAGAGAAGATTATTACTAGTGAAAAAACTAGATTCTATTTTTCTTTTATATTAATAACTATATTCTAAGATATCTAAAAGTATATAAAAGTCTCGTAAAAAAAGCTATTAGAGGTTTTTAATTATAATACTACCTTAAGGGAGGGGAGAATTTATAGTAATTCCTAAATATTAAGATACTATATAATTAAGAAGCTTAAAAACTATAGCTCTTATAAGCTATATATGTAAAAAAAACTTATAGATTTCTACTAGAAAGCTATAAGCTTAAGGAGAGAAATTACTTCCTAATAATATATTTAAAACTCTTTCTATATAATAGAGAAGCTTTATATTAAGAGATTAATCTCTACTAGAGGAAAGTTAGTATTATACTATATATAGTAGTAATAATAAAGCTAGATCTAGTATTTACAGCTAGTTAACTAACCTATTTTAACTAAAACTCAGAATCTTAATATTAAGAAGTAGTAAATTAAGTATTTAACTATATCCATAAAACTTAATATTTATATCTTAAGTATAGTATGGAACCTGGAAGCTTAGAAGATACTCTAGTAGTCTCCTCTAATATAAACTTCAGAGATAATATATAAGATTGAAAAAACTTTTAAGGTCTTATAAGAAAACTCTTTAGAAGCAGTATTACTTAGAAGGTTATAAAGTAATCTATAGTCACTATATTAACTATAAAAGTAGAACTACTCTCTCTCTCCTTAGTAGCTAAAGAGGTATTATTTATAAATTATCTACTAACCTTATTATAACTCTAACTACCTATAGGAAGCTTAAAAGTAATAAGATTCCCTATCTCTAAAAATATACTAATAATAATTTAGATTAAATATAATAACTTCTAAATAATAAGCTTAGTAATAAAGAAGCTTATAAGATTTTAAACTTATCTGAGATATATAAATATTTATAACTACTAACTTTATTAAGAAATCTCTAAAAAAATATTATTAATTACTTACACTCCCTCAGTGTAACTTATAGTAAATAGTCTGATAAAAATATTATATAAATAATAGTTTGAGAGATTCTAAAAGTAATTTAGTTTATATTACTAAAGAGACCTCCTTAAGTAAAACTATATTAGTAACTTTAAGAAGGATAAGAAAATATAGTTTAAGTTTTCTTAGTTAGAATTAATATAGAATATAATTTAATTAAAGACTTTATAAATCTATAATTAAATAAACTAAGAGTATGAAAAAGTAAAGTATTTCTTAATTTAAAATTAAAGTCTGTAAATAAAAAAATATCTAGAGTATAAAGTTTATAAGTAAAAATGAATCCTCCAGAACTAAAACCTAAAATAGGAAAACTAGAAACTATATTATTATCTTGAGGGATTATTATAATAAACTACTTACTTATATATATTAAGAAAAAATTTAAGAAGGATATTAAAGGTATAGCTATTCAGTATAATAGAAAAGTAGAGTTTAAGTAAGTAATATAAGTTAGTAATTAAACTTTCAGCTAAAGGAAGAAAACTAATACTATTAATATTACTAATAAAAAAGTCTATAAGAGATAGAGTAGTAATAATAGAAACTATAAAAGCTATAAGTACTACAGAAATAATATAAGGAATAAAATTACCTTTAGTAGTAAAAGCAGGAATATAATAATTATTACAAATAGTAGTAATAATATTATAAAGCTTTTAATATTTAGTATCCCTAGTCTGAAAATATATAAATTAGAAATTAAATTAGAAACTTTAAGAAGAAATATTTACTATAAGTCTAACTATCTTATTATTATATATAATAAGGAATTCAGTATAGAGGTAAATAGTTACTTCTATATTTAGCTTATAAATACTACTAAATATATAGTATTTATAGTAATAATAGGAACTTTAGTAGTAAATACTAAGTTAGCTTTAACTTTTAGTAAGAAAAGAGAAGTAGCTAAAATAAGAATTATATAGTTTATCTTTATTATCTTTACTAATATATTTATATTTATAATCTAATAAAATTAGAGTTACTTTAGTAGCTTTTATAGTAGGAAAGTTTTTAGAGATAGTAGTTCTCTTTAGCTTCTTAGCTATAAGTATAGAGAATTTAGAGGTAGATATAAGATACTTTATTAGATATTTAGAATAATAAAGAGTATTCTCCTTAACTTCCTTATAATTAGAATACTCTTTATTATAAGTGGTAGCTTTATTATTAATAACCTTACTAATAGTAATCTTAATTATACTATTAATTACTTTCTTAATATACTTAATATTAATAGGAGATATATAGAGAGAAGTAGGAGTCTCTTTAGGAGAGTTATGATAAATAGGAGAAGATATTTTAAAATCTTTATATAAAGTTAGTAATATAATAATTAAAAGATCTTATTTAGAAAATTATATACTATTTAATAAAAAATTAAAATTAAAAAAGAGAAGAAAAATAAGTTATATAGCTATATAATAAGTTTAATAACTTATACTGAGACTTAAAATATCTTAGTTAATAAGAAGTTAAATCTAGAGAATAAAATTAACTTTCTTCTAATTAATTAATATCTCACTTATATAACTTATTGTCGGTTACGCTATGCTGTAGGGTATGCGGTAACCGTACGCGCTGCCACGTACGTAGCGGCATGCCCTCTATAGCCCACTAGCTACAGGTGCCTGGCACCCGGCGCCAGCCGTAGCCTAGCGGCGTGGTAATTAGTAAGTAATTGCCACGCTGTAGATCTAGAGCCTTACGTGGCGCCGCGCGCCACATAACATAACAATAACAATAAATACCAGAACACTAGTTTGTATCTATACGACGAGATTATATACAGTATATAATTACCCTAACGATTAAACTAATACTAATTAGTAGTTAATATAACTATTATACTACTATACTGCAGATCAGTAAGGCCTACTATATTAGAAGAAGTAATCGCGAAACTCTATACCTGAGGTCTATATAAGGTGAAAGATTGCAAGACTATTACTTAAACACCTCAGACTCTCTCCACCCTAAGACCTCACTAGGAGCTTCTAAACTGTATACTAACCTCTTACAGATTGCTACTATTAAGATACTAATAACTATACTTAACCTTAATATTAAAATAAGGTAACTTCCTAATAATAACTATTAAGAAGCTAATAACTGTAATTACTTTTATTACTTATAGAAATATATTTAATTAATATAATAACCCTCTTTAAGTTATTACTAGACTTTTTAGAATTAGAGATTTATAGTATCTCTAGTCTTAACCTCTTAAGAGACTTATATAGCCTCTTAAAAACTCTTCCCCTATCCCTCTCTATATAAATCTAATAATATTAATAACTTTCTCTTATTCTATATTTCTCTCACTTTTATAATAATATCTAAATTAACTCCTATAGGTAAGATACCTACCCTAAGTAGCTTTACACCTATAATAATAGTATTATTAAGTATCTCTATACCTATAAGGTTCTACTAATATTGTAACTTAATATTCTTCAGCTAAATTCTTAATATTAGTTATAAGATTATTATAGAGGAGGATTCTATAAAAATCTCTATTTATTTAGTATACTAAATAGCTTTCTATACTTATATAAAACTTTATAGCTTAGAATTTTTTTAGATATTTAAAAGTAACTTTAAAGACTAATTTATAGTAACTTAGTAGCTTACTAATATCCTTATAATTTAATATTTTAGAAACTATCTTATAGCTTATAGTATTAAAGTTAATAAGGATAGCAATTAAATCTTTATAGTAATATACTAGCTAACCTAGTAAGAGGAGTTTATTCTATAGACTCTTAATAAAATTAATAATATACTAAAATACTATACTATCCTTATAAGTAATTTTAAGAAGTATCCTAAATAAGTTAATAACCTCCTTATAGAGAAATTAAACTTTATCTTACTCCTCTGTAACACTTAACTAAAAATTAAAAACGTTACACTAATAATATTCCCACTGTAAGTAGTTAAAGAGAGATACTTACTGCTAAACTGGCTAGCTTATATATATATAGCCCTAGGTGAGAGACTTCTATTATAACTAATAGTCTCACTAGCTCCCTATTTAACTATCTTAAAGCCTCTCTAATATTAAGAAGACTATTAAGATCCCAGCTGAAACTAACCTAAATATTAAGAATATCCCCTATATACTACTACTACTACCCTATTTAATAATATATCTACTAAATATATTATAAACCTTATAAAATTATATAATAAAAGTATAAAGTATAGTAAAAATCTCTATAATATCCTTAAGTTAAAAATCTATATCTTCTATAATTACTACTTTAAGTTTAGTATCTTATAATATATATAAGTAGGGTTATTTTTAATTATACTTAAAGATAATATTCCTAAGTTTTACTTTAACTACTTAAGTAACTTAAATATTAACTTCATATTTAACTAAATAGTCTAGTAGGTTAAGGATTACTTTAAGAATAATAAGAATTAATAATTCTACCTCTCTAACTAGCAGAATACTACTTTTTAAAATATCATTACTAAGAATCCTAATAAAAGTAAAAAGGAGGCTCTTAAGCTTCTAATCTTAAAGCTCACATATATCCAAAAAGCCTTCCCTACCAAAATCCAGACAGATAATATCCTCCACTTCTAGCTTATAAGTATATACTATAGTATATTAGAATACTAACTAACCCTCTTCAGCCTTATAGTAACCTCCCAGAGTCTCTATAACTAGTTAAAATCTACTATAAGTAATACCTTATTAATCTAAAAAATATAATATATATAAGATAACAGAGATAACCACTAAAAGGCAGCTAGAGATCAATTTTAGACTGACTATATATATAACTCACCTTAAGGTAACCCTCAAGACTATAGCTATACCTCTGCATGTATACAGCCTCACGCTCCAGATAGCTATTACCCACCTTCAATATCCATATACAGCTATACTAATCAAAAGTGTTATATATATAATAAACCCAGTTATTAGTCTATAAAGCATACTCTCAAAGAGAGGCATACCTTATTTAATAGGTATAAGTTAACTACTAACCCTAAAGTATACTCTACAGTAGTATACTAAACCTTCCTCGCAAGCCACAAAAGTGTTAACAGCCTTAATAATAACAGCCTCAAAGCTACACTAGAAGTTAATACTAACAAAAATATTATTATATAATACTAAATAGATATTAACCTTAAGGAGAGCCACTCTACAGAATCTACCCTAGAGATATTTTTCACATCATTTTACAGTAAGAAACTTATTACCTTAGATAGAGATAAAATTATAAAAATCCTCCAAAATCAGGCAATAGTCTATATCCTCACTAAAAGTATTACTACTAGTAGTAAACTTACAGACAGTATTATTACTCCTAATACTCCTATATATACCTTCACACTTAAAAGCTACTACTTAAATATTATATTTTAAAGTATTTTACCTAACTTAAATACTACTAATTTCTTAACTACAGAATACTCCCAGTTTACTATATTAAAGTAGTTAGTTATCCCCTCTATTATCTTTATACTTCCATAAGGTAAACTAGTTACAATATACTTTAGAGAAACTACCCCTATTATAACACTTAGAATAGTTAATATACCTACGCCACTCAACGTTATTATATTTTACATAATTCTATATAATATACCTTTCCTACTCTACCTCACAAATATAGATCGCCTCAGTATTATATTTAATAATATTTATAATAAGCTCCACTAAAGTAAAAAAATTATACTTATTATTTAAAAATAGAGATATCTATAGATACTTTTTAATAAAAAGAGAATAATTACCTCTATATACCTCACAGAGATAGAGATATAGAGACTCTACTACTACTTCAGACACCCAGCTATAATATATCTCTATAATATCCTCACTAAAGTAGGACACTCAGTTAAATAGTATACTCTCAAGACTCTCAAGAAGTATTACCACTACTACTAAATATATAGTATAATTCTCTTATAATTTCATTTTACTATCCAAAATAATATTAACTTTAACTTCAAGATTATTATTAATATTATCTATATTAACAACCACAATATACTTTATATTATCAACACTACTATAATATTTAACGCTACTCAATTTCTACCTAACTTATTAGTAAAAGTAATATAAAAAGCCCTTAAAATATATTAGATTAATATATACTAAAGCCCTCCTAACTATATTACTACTAATATAAATATAACTTTCTAATCTAAAAACTTCAGATTAGAAGTAAAAACTATAAGATTAACAGTTTATATTATACTTATTAAGATATATAATAATATCAGTAAAGTTAAGTATTACTATACACTCCTCTGCTGTATATATAAAATTTACTATATAGAACTTCCTACTGCCATTTGAGAGGTATCCCTTCAGGCAGTATACAAAATAATTAATAATACTACTAACCTAAATAACCTTATATTTACATTATTTATCTTTAGAGTATACTCACACCTTACGGAAGATTCAGCTTCCTCTCTGGATATCACTATTCAGACTTAAGCTATATATAAAACTATAGAGGAAGTCCACTATAAGTATACTAAACACACTATTAATACCACTTTAGTAATATATAACAGCCTCAATACCTCTCACGTGATAACCCTTCCGCTCCAGACTCTTATATATATATAGCGAGAGAAAAAAGGCTAGTAAGGGCTATACCCTCTCGTTGCTACCTGCAGTGAGATATATATTCTTAAGCTACCTTATAGCCCTCGAGAGTTTTAATTAATAACTATAAAATAGTATTTCAAAAGCAATAAACAAGAGATTAATAATAATACAGCTAAAGCTATAGCTTCATAAAAGCCAGTATTTATAGCTCTATATACTAACTCTCAGTAAAACTAAGGATCTCCAAGTAACCTAACAGTAAACAGAGGCCCACAATCCCGTGTGGCCACTCCAATTTCGTCCATAACCGCACTTAAGGCACTCAAGAAGGCGTATATCAAACAACGTGCGTGCAGTATATACCTTACTTCCATATACTAACTAGAGACTCTATTCAACCTCTCGCACGCGGCGCAAGAGCAACAACCCTCGAGTGATAACGCTACTACACTTAATAAATAGCTCAAGTAACACATAGAGCATCTCAACTGAGGCCTTAACTTCATACCACTTAACCTCTCCAAGGTATACTTTTACACTTTCGTTAACAGCTCTTTTACTAACAACACTAACCTCTCATCTTAACTGGAATTCATGATAATCCTAGGCTAAGTGTCAGAAATAATACTGCCGTGGGCCACCGCCATGGGCGTGGCCTAGGGCAGGCACACCTCCCGCGGCCCCTGCCACTATAACGCACACGTTACAATAACAATAATAACGCATACGCCCCCTTATGTGCCCACTATATTTGCAACAATTAAGAGTCTCACGCTACTGAAAAAGAGCATACTTTTTTATGTTGTTTATTGATTGATTTAATCCCTTTTACGTTATTTTATCGATTAATTTGAATGTCATGATAGCTTCGAACAAAACTGATGAAGGAGCGTTCTTTCTATACAACCCTGAAGATTGGCTATACTGGATCCAGCATATTAAGACTGCTGTATATAACTGTGACCTATAGGCTTACGTTAACCCCAATG
Organism: Colletotrichum lindemuthianum; assembly: GCA_001693025.2. Taxonomy (NCBI): domain Eukaryota; kingdom Fungi; phylum Ascomycota; class Sordariomycetes; order Glomerellales; family Glomerellaceae; genus Colletotrichum; species Colletotrichum lindemuthianum. Next base: position 33,368 of record MASP02000393.1, read on the forward strand.
AGGCCACAATACCTCTGCCGTCGAAGCTTGAGATATCCTCTGTTACTCTATTTATAGTTAAGGTTAACCCTAAAGTACCAGTAAAGGTACTTTCTGAATTATTATCTGAAGACCTATAAATATATATCTAACTTTGATATAATTATTAAATAGATTTTTAAGAATATAATTAAATTAAAGATACTATGAAGGAGGGTTGAGTCTTTATCTTAACTACTATTACCTCTAAGTATTTTACCTAATACTACTTTCCTGATGAGACTTTTAAGTAGTAGCTTAAGGCTTTCACGAAGTATACTATATTGCTATTAGATTGGTAGCTTCTTGAGGCTTCACACTAATACTTTAAACACTTTAAATCTCCTGATCTTAATATTTAGGAAGATGTTTAATAATAGCTTTTATAATAGGAGGATAACTTCCTTATTATACGCTAAGTAGGCTTTTTGATGCTTGAAGTTGAAACTATAAGTTTATAGCTAAACTAACTTTACTGGATACTCTCTGTAAGTCCTATTTCAGTATAGGTAATAGTATATAAGATTTAAAGTTACTAGTTAACTATAGTATCTAATTATTGTGAGATTCTTACTAGCGTTCAAGCTGCTATATCTTTAAGAGTTATGAAGTGGCCCTTACTGCCTACTATACTACTTAATTGTAATAATACTGCTACAGCTAAACGTTAGTATACTTAGTGTTAAGTATGTAGCTTTTCAGCCTACTTACTTGACTATTATTATTACCTTAATAATAGTATTCAGCCTCCAGGATAGCGTCTGAAACCTATAATACTTATAGTATTTATAGTATTTATAGTAAAAAGCTTTAATAAAAGGTTTGACGATAGGAGGCATGAGGGCTATTAGTGTCCTTATAGGGGGTAGCTATTATACTACTACTTAAAGGTCCCCTCCACTCTAAATAGGAGGTATAAGGGCTATTAATACTTTTGTGGGGGGTGGAAGATTTATGCGTATAATAATACTATAGTGCTACTACTTGAAGGTCCCCTCTGCTCTAAATAGTTTTATGCTTGAAATAGGAAGTATGAAGACCACTTAAGTAATTAGTAGCCTTATAGGGGGTGGAAGATTCGTATGTATGATAATACTGTAGTGCTACTACTTAAAGGTCCCCTCCACTCTAAATAACTTTATACTTAAAATAGCTTTATATCTAAAATAGCTTCTATACTTAAAATAGATAGCTTCAGGCTTTTCATTATTTTAATTTTTTATTATTTTAATACTTTTTATATCTAACTAGCTATATATTTTTTAGCTGGGGGGTAGATTTTAGCGAATATAGCCTGCAAACGATATTACTCTTCCTACTGAATACTAGAAGTTTAATAAGGGTAATAAAGCCAGAATTACTATAAAGATAGCTATATATTTTTATAGGTTTTTACTATTAACATCTGAGAGACGCTTTTCGAGAAGATACTTTTTACTATTTTATCTACTAGTTTACAGGCTCTGAATAGCTTCATTTTATACATATTATTTCATATAGCTAGCCGTGCTGGCGATGCTGTATAGCTGTGGGGTATGTCAGAAATAATACTGCCGTAGGCTACCGCTATGGGCGTGGCCTAGGGCAGGCATACCTCCCGCGGCTCCTGCCACCATAACGCACACGTTACAATAATAATAACAACGCATACGCCCCCTCATGTGCCTACCGCATTTACAACACTAAGAGACCATAACTAGCGATAGTTAGTTTAACCTCCATAGTAACTTTATACACTACTTATCTACTAAAAGTAAGAAAGTTACTAGGAGTATACTTACTTTAGAGATCTACACTATAGTAGCTAGTATAGACTTCACCTATACTATAGCTATATCACTTAAGAAGATCCTTAACTACTAAAAACTTCTTTAGATCCTAACTATTATATATACTAACTTATACTCACTTTATGAATACCTTATAAAGCTTAGTATTACTAAAGAGAAGTATCTAATAATTAATATTATAGTGTTAAGATAGTTATATAAGTACTATAAACTTTATAAGGTGTAGTAGATTAATAGAGATAATAATATTACTAATACTTTTATGAAGAGTATTCTGAATTATACCCTCGAGAGATTTATTAATTTAAACTATATAACTATTTGAATAGAGGGATAGGTAACTTAAGTGGAGTAGATAAATAGGTATTTAGATATTATTCAGGTAAAGGGTGTAGATCGTAAAAAGCACTATTTTTCATGTAAATAGGTAGGCACTAGGGTATATAACAAAAAGAAAAGTTACTAGTGTCAGTTACGCTATACTGTAGGGTATATAGTAACTGTACGCACTGCTATATACGTAGCGGCATGCCCTCTATAGCCCACTAGCCACGGGTGCCTGGCACCCGGCGCCAGCTGTAGCCTAGCAGTGTAGCAATTAGTAAGCAATTGCCACACTGTAGATCTAGAGCTTTACGTGGCGCCGCACGCCACGTAACGTAATAATAACAACGAATACTAGAACACCAGTTTGCATCCGTACGACGAGATCACGTACAGCGTGCAATTACCCTGACGATTAAACTAACACTTATAGTTATTATTTAAGAAATTATAAAAAAATATAGAGAATATTTATAGTAATCTTAAAAGAGTTCTAAATAAAAAGATTTATTTTTAAATTTATTTATAAGATATATACTTATAGAGAGAAGCTTTAGAGATCTCTCCCTAGGGGAGTATATTAGATTAAGAGAGATATACCTCTAGTATATACCTTACAGAATCTTATTTTTACGCTCCCAAGAGGTATATAGTATATCAGTAGTCTCATGCGCCATTTTTTAGTCCTGACAATACAACACAATTAATTCAACATTATCACCCAGACACCCAGAGGCAGCCATCTCGGCCATCAACCTGGCTGGCTCCATTACCCCCACCAGATGTCATAACATCATACTACACCTTATCACAAAGCTCGTACTACTAACAAGATATCAGTGCCACTTAGAAGCACAGCTCTGCCCAGCAGCCACGGCTGACTCGATGCTTGCAATTAGCCTGATTCCTGACCAAAACCCTTTGTGATATGATGACGAAGAGCTCTATTGCCTACCAGCTGGTCAACCAGAGAGCTGCGCTTCTTAAGATAGCGCAGATGGTGATACCGAAGCGGTACCTCGACGGACACTCCCACAGCTGCCACAACGTCACGAGACGGCGCGCCTTGTTGCGTCGCTACGAGCTGCGTCACAGTAAAGACGTCGAGATGGACGTGGGCCAGAGTCGATGCAATATGAAATACATACCGGTAGTCGTCGTTCGCTCTGCGGGACAACTGTCACGTAAAACCAGGGCATCTTGCTGGTGTCGATGCTGCTGGAGCACGCATGCATCGTGTTTACCTCCAACCGCTGCTCCTTTTCACATTTCATCATCACTACCTTTGGCTGTGCCCGAGGAAAGCTGTGCTCGGCGCGTTCTCCAAAGTCGCTGGGTCGAAAGACCTTTGGAGTGCTTACATGCGGAAACTTGACTGCAGCTAATGCCAGATCTGCCAACCGTAGAGTAAGCCTCGCGATGGCGACATCGACCGAAGCGTTCCTAGGCTCATTTACAATTCAATTTCCAGCCATTATTGTGTTGATACTCGCCTGCTTCTCTACCTCTCCTCGTCGTCTTTGTGTCTGAACCTCCATGCCCAAAGACATGTCCTCCGACCTCTTCCAACCTCTCCTCATCGCCAATGGACGTATCACGCTCCAGCATCGCGTCGTCATGGCCCCGATGACCCGCAACCGCGGCGTCCCTCTCTCGGACGGTACGCCAGAGCGCCCCAACCGAATCTGGCTTCCCGATGAACTTGTCGCCTTATACTACGCCCAAAGGGCATCGCCAGGTGGCCTCCTCATAACCGAAGGCATACCGCCTTCAGTCGAAGCAAGCGGCATGCCCAACGTCTCCGGAATCTTCCACCTCGCGCGGATTGATGGCTGGAAACACGTCGTCAACGGAGTACACGCCAAGGGAGGCTTCATCTATGCTCAATTATGGCACGCCGGGCGGGCTACGATCCCCCAGATGACCGGCTTGCCGACCCTGAGCTCGTCGGCAACACCTTGGGATGATGATGAAAAGTATCCTTTCCGAGTAGCCTTCACCAAGGACAAGGTTTCCTACAGGAACCATCCTCCCCGCGCCATGACGGAGGAGGATATTGAGCGCACAATCAAAGACTTTGTCCGTGCCGCACAAACTGCCATGGAGATTGGCTTTGACGGCGTTGAGATCAACGGTGGCAACGGTAATCGTAGGCCAACTGTCCCCCAATGAGAGGTGTTCCTGGAACTGATTCGGCTACAGTGCTTGATCAATTCCTCCACTCCAACATCAACACACGCACCGACGTCTACGGCGGAAGTCCCGAGAGGCGGGCCAAGTTCCCCCTCGACGTTGTAGCAGCCATCGCCAACGCCATCGGGCCTTTCAACGTCGCCATCCGCCTCGAGCCCGCTGGCCTGTACAACCACACGCGCGGCGCCGAGCGAGTCGAGACGTGGACGTACCTCTGCTCGCAACTGAACAGCACCTACGTTGGTGAGAGGCGGCTTTCCTACGTCCACTTTATCGAACCTCGCTTCGACCGGATCGGTTCAGATGCCGAGAGGGAGGGGTTTTATCGCAGCTGGAGCTTGCCCGTCGTCTCCAACGCTCCGTTCCGGGACATCTTTTCGGATATTCCGACGTTTACCTGTGGCGGATGGGGTGGTGAGAATCATCACACAGCTCTGGATCAAGGCTGGGATGCGGTGGTATTTGCAAAGTGGTTCATTAGCAATCCCGACCTGCCCGCCAGGCTTGAGCGCAGGTTGCCTCTCCATCCGTATGATCGAAGTAGGTTCTACGGGTTCTGGGATGGGGTGAGGGAGAGAGGGTACACCGACTACCTTGCCTACCAAGAAGACAATGCTGCAGAAACTCAAGAATGAGACAGTCGCCAGCAATGTGAACCAAGGTTCTCATGCTGAGAATCACGTCAAGGAGGAAGATGATATCCCCACCAACACCAATCCATTGAAACTACAGACTCTATGACGACGCACCAAAAAATAAGAATGTCGAAATGAATGTCAAGAAATGAACCACCAGCTTTGTACTCCAGCCATCCTCGCCCGCCTTGTCACCAACCCCTGCGGCTCCGTAATCTCCGCTCTCACCTCGCTCCCAGCCACCGAAGCAGCAATTAGTAGACAGCGTTGTAGCCACCCGGGATCTCGTCGCGCATGCTGCTGGCCGCTTCCTCGGCGGTCTTGGTGACCAGCGTCGTCGGGACGGCCGTCTCCGAAGCCGAAACCGAAGGCGTGATGGCAGACGGCAGCGCCGTGGCGACGGTCGTGGCGGACTCGTAGCCCGTCGAGCTCACGTCCGCGGGGTAGCTGTAACCCCCGGGAATGCTGTGGCCGGGCTTGGAGCTGGACACGAAGGATGGTTTCGCGCTGTCGACGGTGGTGGCTGCCTCCGTGGTCGTGGATCCTTCTGTAGTAGTCGTGGACTCTTCGAGCTCCGAGGTGTGGGTGCTGGATGAAGTTTCCACGCCATCGGAGGTGGTGGCGGTGGGAGCGATGGTTGAGGATTCGTACTCCGAGGTGGAGGTGCTGGAAGAGACCCAGGACGGTTTGGCGCTGTCGACTGTGGTTCCAGAACTGCTCGTGGAATGGTCGTAGTCACCGGAGATGGTCGGGGTGATGGCCGAGGGCTTCGCGCTGTCAACGGTGGTGGCGGTTGAGGAGGGAACCTCGTCTGTGTGGATGGACGTGCATGGGACCTTTGTGGGTGATGTTTCCGAGTCGGACGAGGTTTCACTGATGGTAGTAGACTCGCCGGTGGTGGTGGCAGACTCGCCGAGGGTGGTGACAGACTCACTGAGGGTAGAAGTCTCAGTGGTGGCGCCAGTCGAGGTGATGGTCGTGTTGGCCCGGACCGATGTAGTGGTTGTGGTGTAGCTCAGAGTGGTAGACAGACGAATCGAGCTGCCTGAACTGAGCGAGGGAAACCCACTGGAGACACCGGTGCCTCGACTGGTCGAGCTGTAAGCCGTGCCGGTGCCAGTGGGAATGGTCCGAGTGACGGTCACGATGATCTTGGTTCGAGAGACGGAAGAAGAAGAAAGGCTACCAGATACGGGTGTGGTTGGCTGAGGGAGCTGGTCGGAGACGGTGGTGTTGAGGAGCGTGGTGTAGGTGACGGTCGTGTATGAAGGGCAGCCGTATGTCGTACAAGGAGCCTCTGTCGCCTCAGACACGGAAGAGGAGACGGACAGACTGGGAGCACTAAAGGTGGGAATGGTGACGATGGGAGTAGAGGAAGAGGCTGAGCCGGTGCCAGGAGGGCCTCGAGTGGTGTTGCTCCAGATGCTGGAGGCGGGCAACGTGATGCTGCTGAAGCCACCAGTACCAGTGCCGGTGGTCAGGGTAATGCCGGTTGAGATGGTTCTGGTGAGGGTCCTGGTAATCGTTAGACATGAGCATGGAAGAGAAGAATGGAAACTCACGACGTGCGGTTGACACCCCAGGACGATGAAGGCGTCAAGGTTCCGGTGTTGGGCCGCTGGGTAGATACTGTGACGCGGATAGAGGATGTCAAGCTGGGAACCGAAGACGATCCAGTGCCCCAGATGGAAGTGGACGATGCGATTCCCGAGCTCGAGTTGGCGTAGCTGGTTGACACGGATGGGATAGGCGGCAGAGGAATGGAAGACAGCGTCGCAGATGCAGACGTCACGGTCAAGGTGGCAGTCGGCGACGAAGAGCTCACCGGCGAGCAGGTGTAGAAACAGGGAACTGTCTCGGTCTCGGTCTCGGTCACAGTCATCGTGGTGGCACAGCTCGAGCCGCACTCGGTGACGGTCACGAGCGAGGTGACGGTCTCGGTGCTGGCGAGACGAGGAAGTACATCATGCTTGGGAAAGGCGCTCACCGACGAGACACTGAGAGAAGTCAGGGTCACGCACAAGTTGCCGCACAGAACGAGAGAAGTGAGAACTCACCCAAGTCCCAGGAGGGCGAAGCGGTAGGCGGAAGAAACCATGGCGGCGAGTGTAAGCTGGAGATATCTCAAACGAGTGTGATGTCGCGACGGCTCGGTGCTGGGCAGGACGAGAAGAAAGACAGCCACCTTCGCCGGCCTGACTGCTTTATATCTCTGATTGTCTGTCCGACTCTGTGCCCCCCCCGGTCACAATAATAAGATGCCACGACGTGGGCTCGCATGTTCCATGGCTACAGATGACACGGATGGAGATGGCGGCACTGTCGACTTGCTTGCTCGCTCTCGCAGGCATGCCCCTCCCCCCTCCTCGATCTAGAACGGACGTCGATGAGAGCGACGGTGCAGCCGGCCGTCGAGGACCAGCGCCACCTCATTCACCTTGAGTGTCTCGGTGCTGCGTGGTCCAGGATGCCTGTCTTGCAGACGTGCTGCATCGTGTTGCTTGACCGGACGTCCACCAATGGCCATCTCGGCTGGAGAAGGCAGGCCGCGGTGAAGTCATTTATCACAGCCCAGCCACGGGAAGCCATATTGCACACCGTTTGGTTTCTAAGAATATTCTTCCAGAGGCGATGACCGGAAGAAAACAGAACTCGCCGTGCGTTTGGCTTCGGCACTCTCTTGCAATCTGTCTACAGCAAGCCACTCGATGGAAAGCTGCATGGCTGGAGCAAGCTGCCGAGTTGACAGTCGAGTCGCCCGTTTGCCCCATCGCTTAAATCCCATGCATCGTCAGTCAACCTGGGCTGGCCATGCCATCACACCACGCACGTCCATCCGAGCTTCTACCCCTTGCAGCCAACAGTCGGCGCAACTGCTGATGATCTCAAGCTCCTTGCAGACTACCCGTGGGCCTGAAGAAGGAGAGCAGACGGCAGATGAAGGTCGCGGAGACACCGGTCTCTTTCGGCAGCGGCTGCAAGTCGCCGTGCAACGCAATCTTAGACCTGGCAAGCTCAGCCGAGTGTACACATGGCACAGCGTACAGAACGATCAACCGTGTCAGGAGAGAAGGTGATTTCGAGCAAAGTCATATACGGTGATGTTGTCAGAAGCAGAAAGCAGAAGCATTCAAACCGATACCGCCCAGCTCACGTCACGTCGTGCTGCTGAGGCATATAGACTCGATGAACCAAAGCTGTGGGTTCACCGTCCAAGATACGACAGCTGCCGTGCTCAGAATCTCGCATCGAGAGAAAGAAGAGACGTCTCTATTTGTCCATCTGGGCCGCAGGGTACCTTTCGTGCCACGTTGGAAGCATTCTGCTGCGGAGCGTGTGTACCTGCATGCCGTCCATCGGCATGATGCCGCGAGCCCAAACATCCCAAGGCCTCACGTTGGGCCTCTCGACCGCCCGCGTTTCCCCCCCCACGATTGCCGCAGAAAGATTGACATCAGCCAACAACCGCTTATTAAGGGGGGGATCGCGGTTTGTGTCGCCTCTCAGCTAAGCGTTGCTGGACGGACCGTCAGCCAGCGTAGCGTCGTGCTGTGTCTTGTCGCGATGCAGCCAGGCTGACCAGGGTGGCGATCCCGCAAGATTGACAGTCTGCGGCAAGCTGCACCGAGACGATGCGGGGAGGCAACGACGGCTGCCACTTCATATGGCTGTCGGCAGTACTGGTCGGCAGGACTCTCCTATATCCTGCGGACGGAACTGATACCATCGTCAGGTCTGCGGGTAAGACGTGAGTGATGTCCAGTCCGGTTTGCGGTTGCTCAAGTTCTTCCGAGTCGGATGAAGCGTCTCACACCCGGCCGTCGTTGTGTTGTCTCTGTAAACCATCGGGGAATAGGACGTGACTCGGGTTCTACTGTCCCTCGACACAGAATGTTTGACCAAACCTTGAGCTCCTCCGTCCATGCGATGGTATCATGGTGCCTCATGGCCGTGACGCTCTGGCGCAACCTGTGGCGCGTTGCTTGTGACGGGCTGGCTGGGAACTAGATCATCTTCACCCTCGCGCTTCTAGCCCAGCTTCAGGTGCCGATGGATCACACAACAAAGGTCCCCGTCACCTCGTGTTGGAACGACGAGATACAAACACATAGCCGAGACATTCCCAGGGGGTTGTGCTCGAGACGGCCGCTCGCCATGCTCTCCCGATGCGGGTTACACGACAGCATGGAAGTTGCCAGGCTATATGGCGACACATCTGGGCGAATACGGCCATGATTGTTCACCTCCAGCCACTCTGTTTCCATCAGCTAGATTAAACGGGTCAAATAGACGCATACGCATGCCTCGTTACGATGGGGAATTCACCGCCTCGCACGTGTATCCTATCGTTGGCTCTTGACTTCATCATGGGGGTCGTTGAATGTCTGGTCATACTGCACTCGAGGCCCTTGCATCAGTGTTCAACCATCATCGTCATTAATCTTTGTCTAAACTGTCGCCGCCGACTGGAACAATCAGAGCACGGCCTTCAGAGCCTTGAAAGCGTCATCGCGACTACCCGCGAACCGCGACTCGGCCGTCTTCCAGTTGATGACGTTCCAAATGTTCTCCACGTACGCCGCCTTTCCGTTGAGGTACTACGCGGTCCACCCTCGTCAGCCATGTTGTCCGTCGCATCACAAGAGAGAAAAAGACAAAGAGGGACAGAAGGGGGAATACACACCTGGAGGTAGTACGCGTGCTCCCACATGTCGACGCCGAAAATGGGCACGCCCTTGGTGACGGGATCCTGGTCCTTGGTCGTGACGATGCTGAGCCCGGTCGTCTCGTCCTTGACGAGCCACCCCCAGCCGCTGCCGGTGATGCCCAGCAGCGACGCGTTAAAGGCCTGCTTGAACTTGTCCAGGCCGCCCCAGACGCGTGTGATGTCGGCGACGAGCGTGGGTGCCGCGTCGGGCGAGGCGTCTGCGCTCGAGGCGGGCGCCAGGTTCTCCCAGAACAGCGAGTGGTTGATGTGGCCGCCGCCGTTGAAGTTGAGGGCCGCGAGAACGGCGATGCGGTTCTGGAGGGGGTTGGCGTTGTACGTCTCGACGGCCTTGTTCAGGTTCGTGACGTATGCCTGGTGGTGCTTGCTGTGGTGCAGCTCCATGATCTGGGCCGAGATGTGAGGCTCGAGGGCCTCGGGGAGGGGTCAGCTCGTGACGCGGTACGCCGACTTCGGACGCTGGGAGGATACTTTACATCGTAAGCGTAGGGGAGCTTGGGAAGCGTGTACTGGGAGTTGGCCATGGTGATGGTTGTCTTGGTTTAGCAGTGTTTGAGCTGACGAACGGACTGAAGTGCTGTGAGAGAACGGTTTGGTGATGGAATGTCAGAAGACTGAGGGGTAGAACTCGGAATCTGGAGGAGAGAAGGACTGAAAGACCACAGGCCGGCCCCCCCGGAGAGGGGTAGTGAGCACATTTCATCGTCTCGGCACTCGTGGGGATGCCCTCCGTCCAGTCCGATGATGTGATGGACACCTTGATGGCTGCTTGACGCAAGACGGCTGACCCTGGACTGGATCACCGCCTGACTGGAGCAATACACGATGGTGGAGTCGGTGAGTACGGTCGTTTGAACGAGAAATCATAAGAATCGGTCACTTGAATGCGATTCTTGACCGCGAATGCTTTCACCCCTTTACTCTCGTCATCTGGAGTTGTTTTGGCATAAACATGATCAATTCTGCTCTAACTTGCTCACCAGCATGACCTGTTTTAGCTACAAGACAGCATCGTGATTGGACGGCCTGGTGTTGCTTGACGTGTGGGGATGCTCCGGCCCGGACCCGTTCGCCCTCGTTTTGGGATGACAGGGATCGTGCTAGATGTGAGGACCTTGAGGGAGTTTGAGCTATTCAGATCAGGTTCAAATACTAGATGGAAATCGTGGAAGAAGGCGGCTTATTAGCTGGTCTAAAGCCATTCTTTTGCTACAAGCCGTTGGTCGTCAATATTGATCATCTCCGTCGAGACTACTATTAGCTGCTTTGCCAACTATCCGAGCGGACCGAAACTATCGATCCTCAAAATGTGCGGCCCAGACACTTGCACCAAGCCTCGAGGCGGCGCTCTGGCCGTGTTGAACCAGCCTTTCCTCCAGTCGGAACCAACATCTCCATACGCCTTGAGGGGCGACCTCTCGTTTCATACCCCCGGGAACCCAAGCTGTGCTTTTGCGACACACGCTCGAATCACAACCGACGGAGATTCCAAGGCGAATCCCTCGAACGACATGGTGGTGGTGATTCAGTAAGTCCAGACCGAGTGTTGGCGTTTGGCGTTGCAAAGCTGACGACGTCTTCTTCACAGCAAATCCGGAGACCTTACACAAAGGCCAGAAGATTGCGGGCTGTTCCAAAGATTTGCCTTTTCGAATGCATCGGTGCTCGAAGACGGAACACTGGAGCTCGCGTTGAATACCCCAGTGTCACTACAAGTCGGCGACGAAGGCATCATCGGCCGGAGAGTCTCCGTCTTCTCGGATGCTGGTATGAGCAGCGCCTTGGCGGAGGGAATTGTTGGTTTCAACTTTACAAACTCGCTATGACGAACGAGGGATGGTTGTTGGGATGATTCTTTTGCATTTGTTCATTGCATGGCGTACGGAGTCTTTTGAGTCTATACTCTGCTATATTGCTGTTTGCCAGTATTATTTCTGCACCTCTGAAAGGTGTTCGCAGCACGAAGTTATTTCAGTACATGGCCATTACCACAACGACGAAACAATTACCGGTCCTCTTCACTTGCTCGTCAACAGGGATGGCCGTAAATATGTCACATACCTGAAACAGACGAGGTTCCTCATCAAGTATGTATGTGGTTTGTTCCTACGACGTTTCTGGACTCCCAAATAACGTTAAGTGGTGTCGGCTGCAGCATTGTCCAGCTAAAAGTATTCTTGACTCTTATTTCCACTTTTCATTGTTGGCAATGACGCTCATCAGAGTCAAAAACAATTTAACTACAGAAACTGGCGACCCTGCGAGTTTTGAATTGTAGGTAACCACATCAAACTTGAGATATCAGAGCATAATCGTTGCTCTAAAACGGGTTCGTCTTTAGGAAGAGACCATGCTGCTTGACCCAATTGAGCAAATCCCTCGGCGACCAGTCCAGCCCCAGACATAGAGATTAGCCTTGGCAGGGGTATGTAGCAAACGTCTCGCGGCAAGATTGTACCTCACTGGACTTTTCCGTCCATCGGTGTGAAATTGACAGGGCTTGACGTCCACCGCCTACGTCGTTGGTGATGATGTTGCCGTAGATCATGGGCTCAAGAAGCTGATCAACCTGCTGGCAGCTTTCAGACAGCGCGACTGATATGCGCTTATCGCGTGGGCGGAGGATGAGTGTCATTATCTAAAACTTTTACGTTCTCCATGCCTTCCACTCACGACAAAGTGAGAAGAGATTAACAACGACTATCCCGGTGGCAAGGAAGCAATAACCATCATGCGTTTTCCTTATATGATTCTGGTGGCGACACGCGAGAAGCTGCTCGACGATCTGGGCGGGAGCGTCATCATAATAGTAGACGAGTAATGAGAAATGACTCTTCCGTGCTTTATTGGGCGGCTTAGAAATTATAATTGAACAGAACATTAACGAGACTGAGTTGAGAGACCCGGGATAAAGTCTCGTCGAGTCCACTGCTGTGGAGGACAAAGCACTTGTGGATGTGTAGGCTGGCCATCGTGGGTTGGAGATACCAAGCTCAATTTCCAGCGCTGTTATTGAGCGTGAGGCTCTCCACATTGCGATTATGATGAAAATGGGTCGTCGGCGAAACTTCCGTAAGGTCAGAACACACGTTTGTATTGTTAGGACGTCACAGCTATTGGCTTACAACGTATTACCCAAGCCATCATCGCAGACCAAGCGGCCTTGGACGGGGCTGCATTGGGCACCATCCAGCACGAAGCGGCCACCACTATTTTCTTTGGCGGGAACGGATTGTGGCAGCGGAGCAGCCAGGGAGAAAGAGACCGCGCTCGAAACGACGATGATAATGGCAGAGAACTTCATTTCGTATGTCGGTGAGGTGAGGTTCGTGGTATTGAAAGGACGTTTGAGCTAGGTATTGGCCGGAAAATTATCTGGCCAGCCAGTGAAGAAGCAAATAGAATAAAGTACAAGATGCCCGCTCACGAGTAACCGTAAGGGCTCCGAGCACGACTTATATATGAATGAAAACTCGACATCGATTTCATTGCTCCCGTTAATGTCGTGTTATAATCAAGCTTAAAAGGGGTCGAGCTGCCAATTTAGCCAACATGAGACAACTCAGGAGGCAGTTGATACGGGAACCCTGGTTTTCCTCGTCGCTCGGGCCCAAGACAGACGTAACCATGGTAGTAGTGTTGCAAGTCAACCCCACAGATCGCCAAGCTCTGTGACATCGTACGAGAACTCGTATAGGGGTCGCGAGAGATGCGACGGAGATCTCTGTCTTCTCGAGGTCGTTTCCTTTGGCACGCACATAAAGACTGTTGAGAGGACTGCGAGTCTGCGATCGCGACTTGAGTCATTGTTAGGACAAGGTTGAAGACCTTTAATTGTGCGTCTTGGACTCTTGATAGAGCAGGGCCTTTTGAAAAGAATCCATTGCGAAAGAGCATAGTAGAGGCCATTCGGCGCGTGAACTGATACCAGGGCCACCAGGGCCACCACTTATCCACTTCTTGTACTTCATCATCACCTCCAAACGACCGAGAGCACGGTCTCAAGGCATCCATCTTAGACCCCGTTAAGAATAGAGGCAGACCTGACTACTTCTCTACCATGGCGGCACCCGACTAGCTTCAGCAGCTGCGAGCTGGCCTGCTCCAAAGTCCCAAGGAAAACTCCCCGCGTGTGTTCCGCTCGCTTGTCCACTCCGCTGACGCAGGAGACGTAAGCGGCAGGCAGTCTTCGCGTTGATTGGCCGGACATTTGAGTCGCATCTTCTCAATCGCGTTCATCTGCCCTGAAAAGGAATCGGTTGTTCATATCCGTTCATGGCGGAGGATCCCGTCTGACGGACTTTGGTCGTGGAGGCTTGTCACCAGCCAATTGTAAGTCGCCGAGAGCGAAACCAGAATGTCTCCGAGCCAGGATAGAAAACAAGCTGACAATCGAGGGACTTTGATAAAGCCAATCAAGGAAAGATTCTCAGTTTAGGCGACCAACCTAGCGAAGGAACACGATGATAATAACAGGCCTTTCAGCAGACCAGAACATGACGGCAACTCTCTGATTTTCCCCACGAAATAGCTCAGTAACCGACAAGATGGCATCAACCGGATCGCACGCAGAGGTCGGAAGTCGCATCGGCATCGTTGGAGGAGGAATTCTCGGTCTTCTTGCTCTGAAAAACCTCAAAGAGCAAGGGCTCGAGCCCACCCTCTTGGAGCAGAACGAGTTCATCGGCGGAGCATGGCACTACACTCCCAGGACAGACCAGACGTCGGCGCTGCCCATGACCTCGCTGAACACATCTTCGCAGAGCGTAAGCATATACCAAGTCGACACGCCAATCGAGATGGCTCACATACATCCAGTGTCACTTCACCGACTTCCCGTTCCCCAAAGGTAAGATGTCCTGGTTCCGGCCAGCCGACGACGTGCTACACGCTGACGACGTAGGTTCTGCGACGCACCCCCATTCTGGCCAAGTCGAAACGTACATCGAAGCGTACGCGCGAGAATTTGATCTCCTGCGGCACGTTCAGTTTTCCACAAAGGTGGCCAGAATTAAGCGGGACGACGCCAACGGTAAATGGAACGTTTACTCCGTCAACACCAAGGCTGGCGTCGAAGATGCTGGCGAGAAGTGTCAGACCTTTGATCGTGTGGTTGTCGCAACAGGCATGCTCACGAAGCCCGTCGAGGTGAAGCTCAGGGGCATCGACAAGTTCGAGGGCGAAACCATCCACTCCCAGAAGTTCAAGGACCCCAGCAAGTACGAGAACAAGAACGTCCTAGTTGTCGGTATCGGGGCGACGGGGGCTGATGCGCAATCGTTCTTGAGAAAGTCAAAGGCTCGTTCGGTCTACCTCAGTCACAGAGGGCAGTACTACTTGGTGAGACACGTTTTCTTGAAGCGCCATCACACCGAGACTGACGACCGTCTAGATGCCCAAGATGGTTGAGGGCAAGGCGTTCGACCACAGCATGACTCGCCGAGCGCTGACCATCATCCGCGGTCTCGGAGATCTCTGGCCAAAGGCATGTGCCGTGATCTTCAAGATGGCATTGATATCGGCACGCAGGAAAGCGTGGCCCTGGCTGGACAAGCACCCTTCCTTCATGGCACCCCGAGTGCTCGACGGCATCGAGCACCGCATCCCCATCGTATCGCAAGATCTCCCGGACAACCTCAGAGATGGCAGCACGAAGGCAGTCGCCGGCATTCGGGAGATTTCGGGACCCAAGTCGGTCACCCTCACCGACGGGACGGTCCTCGAGGACATTGACGCCATCATCATCTGCTCAGGGTACCACTACGACTTCTCGCTCGTCGAGGGTGCCGGCAACCCGACCAACCCAGACAACGCACCAGACCGCTACCAGCGCATCGACGCAGCCAAGTACAAGAACCCGCACGACGCATTCCCGCGTTTGTATCGCGGCGTCTACTCAGAGCAGTACCCCGAGTCGCTGGCTTTCCTCGGCCACTTCCTCGTCATGAAGCCGCCTTTTGTGCTGTACGACCTCGTGTCCATGGCACTCGCCAGTGTGTGGAGTGGCAACGCGCCATTCCCGACGGACAAGGAAATCAAGCAGGACATCGACCATCACTACGACGTCGTCGTGGACACGCTCAAGCGCGGAAACATGCCTCACATGGGCGCTCGGATGTTCGGCAGCGACACGTACAACTGGCTGAACGAAACGGCCGGTACCGGGGTGACGGAGCGGCTCGGATGCTTCAGCAGAGAAGCGTGGAAGCTGTGGTGGAACGAACGCAAGTTCTACAATATGCTCATGGACGGCGTCGATTCGCCGGCCGTCTATCGGCTGTTCGACACGGGGAGGGGCCGGAAGCCGTGGCCAGGTGCGCGAGAGCATATAATAAAGAATAACGAAGTAGTGAAGGAGATGGGAGAGAAGTGGAAGAGGGAGCAGAAGAAGACGGAGTAATGAGACTACCTACCGTTTCTTTATGGGGTGAATAACTTGGCGTACTCTCTGCCAAGTTAGCCTAGATAGTACATGTATGTTATTCCTGTCTGCAGATAGCTCCTAGTCTCTTCACGACTTGCTTCTCCAACCATGCAATGTCATCGTATCGTACATGACTGGCCCGTCTGATGTCTCACTATCGGCATCTGACGCCGTTCGGGCGAATCGTCTCCACATGCTCCGTGGCACGACATCAGGTGGTTCGATAACGCCATCGCCGTCATCGCTCCCCGCATCGTGAGATTCTAGAACATAAAAAGAAGCATTTTGAGTCAACGGCAGCTAGTCGCGAAAGAGAAACAGATCCGAGTTAGGAGAGTCGTTTCGTTGCGATCTCCCGACAACCCTTATCTGTGTCTCCCATAGCCATGGCCACCGTCACCATCGCTCGGCCGGTCCAGCCGGACATCCAGTACGCTCCGGACCGTGAAAAGTGGCAAGCCCGTGTGGCTCGTCGGGCCCAGGAGCCTGATCTTCCAAAGACCATCCCGTCGGGGCTCCCGGCACAGTTCAAGAGCGACTTGGCGTGGGAGGGATCGACCCTGGCGAACGAGTATGACTGGACGTACGTCTTGCACAGCGAACAGCTGGACGAGCTGGATGCAGCTTTGGCGCATTTCAAGTGTAAGCAACTCTCAACATGCATATTTCACAAATATTTGTGTACAACTGACGATGCTTGATGCTTTAGCGCTCAACCTGCCGCTCGGCTTCATCAACCAGGACACTTTTCCTCTCCCGAAACTGCACTCTGAGCTTCGCAAGCTTTCATATGAGCTGCACAACGGCCATGGCTTCTTCGTGATCCGCGGTCTGCGCGTCGACGAGCACACCAGAGAGGAGAACATCATCATCTACGCCGGCCTCTCGTCTCACATTGCTCCCCAGCGTGGCCGCCAGGACAGGCAATACGATGGCAAGCCTGCCGACGTGGTGCTCACCCACATCAAGGACCTGACACTCACCAAGGAAAAGGGCCAAATCGGCAGCCCTGCCTACACCGCAGACAAGCAGGTCTTCCACACGGATGCTGGCGACATCGTCTCGCTGTTTGCGCTCTCCACCGCAGCCGAGGGTGGCACGAGCAAGCTGGCGAGCATCGCCCGAGTATATAACGAAATCGCCAGTACTCGCCCCGACCTCATCCACACGCTCACCCAAGACTGGCAATTCGAGGTGTGAGTATTTGACCAAGACCTCGTCAAGCGAGGAGCGACCCCCACGCCAGTTCATCCTGAAAGTGGCCTTGACTAACGTGTGACGGCCTCCTCAGATTCGGCACGCCGCAAAAATCCTTCACATCGCGTCCTCTGGTCCACCACCAGCCCGCCACACTCACGACACCGGAGCGTCTGGCGGTGCAATATGCCCGTCGCTACTTTGTAGGCTACGGCGCGCTTCCTCGCAGCGAGGAGATCCCGCCCATCAGCGAGGCTCAGGCCGAGGCCCTCGACACTCTCCACTTCCTCGGCGAGAAGTTCGCCGTGAACCTCGACTTCCAAAAGGGCGACATCCAGTACGCCAACAACATGGGCATCTTCCACGCGAGAGACGGCTTCACCGACACCCCAGAGCAACAGTAAGTCATCTCCAACTCCCGTCATTGGCGCTCAGGTTGCTGACAGGCGACTCTCCCTTCTTCGTAGACGCCACCTTCTCAGGCAGTGGTTGCGCGATCCCGAGTACGCGTGGGAGACGCCCGGTCCGTTAAAGGAACGATGGGCCCAGCTGTACGAGGGCATCACGCCAGAGGCTCAGGTGTTTCCCCTCGAGCCATTCATACGCAGCGAGGGCAACAAGAGCAAGGGGCGGGAATGAGGCAGCAATATAGGATTTGCACGTAATCGGCCCCCAAGACTCTGGGCACTCTCCGATGTGGAAGCTCGCCGGGGATGGTCAGGCGAAAGGCAGTTCTCGCCCGCTCCATTGTCCAATACCTGAACCGCCACGCCGGATCATGGATCGTGAACATGTCCAGAGGCGCGGATAACCGCACCGAGACCTCGCTCTCATGGGCTACCGCCACCCGAGAAGGCCGTGTCGGTTCAGTCCCAAGCCCACGCCAAGACGCCGCTACACGAGCTGGAACCTTGCACGAAAAAGACAGAGGCACGGGAGGCTGCCTGGAGGTGACATTGAGTCTTATGTACGTCGGACGATGGCCCTATCGGATGGGAGCGATAGCAAGGGTTGGGGATAAGGTTGCACCTTCAAGAGAGTAGCTGTACTCAGTATTACAAGCCCTTGTCCTGGTCCAGCTCTCTCGCGCCTATTAAGTGGTCTGCTTTCCCTCTCGCGCCGTCGTCATGATCGGCGAGCATTGCGTGCTTCTTGGCTTCGGCTCACATAGGAAGGTCAAAGACAACCACCCTGCGCGAGGAACTTGGGAACCAGCCCTCATCACAAGTCGCGGCCGAGAAAGGCAGCATTGTGCCATTTCGTGCCCCATCTTCGCGACTTTGCGACTTTCCGTTGGCACTTGGCATGGGAACGTCGCCTTTGCGCGGGATTGTCTTGGTGTTGTGTTTGTCCCAGCCCAGCATGACCGACGGGCGGCGACGGTACGAACTGGTCAGGACTCAGATTGAAGGGATGAACCAGCGATGCCCGTCTGGATGGCTTAAAGACGGTGCGGTGGAACGCAAGACATGCAGACCGTTCTCAGTTCCATCTCTGTCCGCTCATTTCACACCCATCCCCGCCGCAAAAGACGCCATCCACAACGTCGAGGTGAGGCTCGGTAGCCCACACCCCCCAGCCGTTACTCGCGATTCAGTTGCGTTCAGCCCACACACGAGGTTATTCAGTGGAGCGCATCTCCTCTGTAGCACCGAAGCGTTTGCGCCATCGTGCCGGGGTTCCGGATCAGCGTGACGCAATGGTCTTCTCCAAGTTCTCGTCTCGGTTCGGCACGAGGGAGACCAACGTCCACGGTGTCGCCGACGTCGAAGCGTCCGACTCGGAGCAGTCCGTCATCCGCGATGGAGACCTGGCTTACACGCTTGCGAAGGGAGGAAACGGGTCCAAGCCGGCTTACCAGGAGGCCGTCGGGGCACCCGTGGAGAAGCACTCGCCGCTTGGGTACCACGTCGGCTGGATTACGGTTATTTTCTTGAACGTCAACCAGATGATTGGCACTGGTATCTTCTCGACGCGTACGATAGCCGGTTGACCCTCTCCAGATGGTTGTCTTCAGATGCTGACCTTGACGATACAGCTGCATCAGTTCTCAGCGGCACCGGGTCCGTCGGCCTGGCCTTCGTCTACTGGACCCTGGGTTTCCTCATGGCCCTGGCTGGACTGAGCATCTATCTCGAACTGGCGAGCTACTTCCCGAACCGCAGCGGCTCCGAAGTCGTCTATCTCGAACAGGCGTACCCGCGTCCGAAACACTTCTTCCCCATCGCCTTCGCTGTGCAGTCCGTCCTGCTGTCGTTCAGTAGCAGCAACGCCATCGGTACGTCGAAGGAGATACGCCGCGAGAGGGACGGAGGAGTACTGACTGCGTGCAGTTTTGTCGAGATACCTCTGGCGCATTGCTGGGAAAACCCCGTCCGCGTGGGAGTTGAAGGGCGTCGCCATCGCGGCCTACACCTTTGCCGTCATCTGCGTCGTTGCCCACAACAAGTACTCCCTATGGGCGACCAACGTTATTGGCGCCGTGAAGATTATAACTCTTGTTTTCATCTCCATCACCGGTCTCGTCGTGTTGGGCGGCAATGTCGACCACATTCCCGACCCTGGCGCCAACTTTCGCAACTCGTTTGAGGGCACCACTGACAACGGCAACGACCTTGCTACCGCTCTCATCAACATCATCTTTTCCTACACTGGATACTCGAATGCTTTCAATGTCGTCAACGAGATCAAAAACCCCATTCCCGTGCTTAGACGCCACGCGACGATTTCGGTCATCGTCGTTGCTGTGCTGTACATGTTCTGCAACGTCGCGTACTTTGCTGCTGGTGAGGCCATTGAATCTTGATCGAGAACCTGTTGAATATACTGACTGAGCTATACAGTCCCCAAGGCCGAGTTCAAGGGTGCCAAAGAGATTGCGGCCGCCGTCTTCTTCACAAAGGTGTTCGGCACCGGTCCCGCCGAGCAGGCTCTCAACTTCCTCGTCCTGCTCAGCGCCTTTGGTAACCTCTTGGCCGTGTTGATCGGATCGTCTCGTGTCATTCGTGAAATCGGACGGTACACTAGTATCCCACCTTCATACTTGGCAGTTACTGACAATGCCTCGCAGACAAGGTGTCTTGCCCTTCACCCAGTTCTGGGTCAACACCAAGCCCTTCGGCACCCCCATCGGGCCCTACTTCTTGAAGTGGGTCATGACCTTCATCATGATCGCCGCACCACCTGCCGGAGATGCATTCCAGTTCGGTACGAGACATCGTGGCCTTTTCTTCATCGTCTTTACTGACCGTTGCCGTAGTCATCAGCTTGAAGACGTACCCCGACGGCCTCTTCCACTTCGCCATGGCCCTCGGTGTCTACCTCATCCGCCGCCGCCGCGCCCGCGCCAACCTCGGTCCCACCGAGTTCAAGTCGTGGCACGTCACCGTCATCTTCTTCATCCTCCTACAGGTCTACATCCTCGCCATGCCCTGGTGGCCACCCAAGGGCGGTCCGAACGCCGGCAGCGTCAGTTTCTGGTATGCCACCTACTGCGTCGTTGGTATCGCCATGTAAGTTTGCCCCCGTCAGTTTCCGCCTGGGAATCGTGCTGATACACTTGTAGCATGGTCGTGTGCTTCCTCTACTACGCTGCCTGGATGTGGTGGATCCCCAAGTGGCGCGGCTACCAGATCCGTCCTGAGATTCTTGAAGTTTCCGACAATGGCGCCAACACCCATCGCCTCGCCAAGGTTCCGCTCGCCGACTTGGCATCATGGGATGCTGAACACGATGAGGCTGGAAACCTGCGCCGTAGGAATGTTGCTGAGTCTCAGAGCTCCTCAAAGGGTGACGGCGACGTCGCCATCGTGGCTGGGCAAGGTCACACTCACCCAGCTAAATATTAGATGACTGGATGGTCCAAGTGGTATCGATCAGAAGACAACGTTGATGGCGTCGGTAGACATATCAGTTCTAAAGTGAATTGATAGACTATGTATGCCAGCTCACAAGTCATGGGCATCTCGCTTAATTGAAGTCAACTCTACTCAGCTGCTTGTTCTCCATGTGAGTGTTCCTGCAGGACTTCCGGGCAACATCCATTTCGTCAAATTGCAGGGTTACGAGCTTTTATTGTCCTGCCGTACAACCCACATGTGAAAGAATCATCCTTTGCTGCCTGAACGTCGTTCGAGCACGATGTCGTCGCTTTCGCAGTGCGGGAACCATGGTCTCCGCTTTCGGCCGGATGTGGATCCTCCAACCGAGGACATCGGCCCGAAGATGCGGTGACCTCTAGCGACCCGCATCCGAAAGTCTCCGGCGCTTCGGGCATTTCCACACATGTCTCCGTCGCTACTTCCTTCCGACACTCATCTATAGCTGTTTTTCCGTCCGTCCACCGCCCAACCTGATTCAATCATTGGAAAATGCCTTTACGGTTGAGGTCGGTGAAGACGTCGGTGTGGCGTTCATGTGTACCGTTTCGTATGTGCAGTAAACCACCAAAAGTGCCCCAATCATTATCTCTAACCACCCGAAAAGAAACAGCGAAGGTTCGATGCCCCTGGGAGCAGGAGAAATGTGCCAGTCGTATCTTCTCTGGCAGAGACTGCATTTACTCACCCCTAAAGACAAAGGACAGGCCGAGGAGTCGAGGTCAGGAGCTAAGAACCAGGGAGCGCAATGGCTGGCATCGTCATCAAAACCCCCGCCAAAGCAACCCCGCTTATCCAGCTTCTATCGTCTCGGGGACGACATGCTCTCGTTCTCCGAACCTGCTTCAGCAGCACAACGGCTTTGTGGTACATCAGTTTCATGTGGACCTCGGTGACACTCACACATCACGATAAAATGTTCCAAGCCTCACCGAAAAGCTCTGGGCTAGCCCAATGCCTCTATCTTGAGTAGTCTAGTGGCTATGTACTTTCCGAGAGACAGGCGGTGGGTGTTTCCACCTCTCGCAGCCCCAACACAACCCCTGGCAAGCGACTGTGCATGCCTCTCCGTACTGTGCGCTATTCTCGCACAGCTTCGTATGAAGGACCAGTTCAATGGGCCTGAAGATTTTGGTCTTCTACGTAACACGAATCAGCCAGGATTTTAAATCCTTGCTTGCAGTAGTGCCTCAAGCGGTACTTTTGTATGGTGCAAAACACGTCCTCGCTCATTATCGTATGCTTCTGCCTCGCGCAGTGCGATTACCACGTAGTCAAGACAATTGAAACGGATACAAGGCGAGCTTCTGATGCCGGGGTGCTAAAGAAACGCAGCTTCCACGACACCTTGGACTCGGACTCATCATACATGACCGAGCCGCCACTTGGGGAATGCCCCGCGCTGTTCATCGAAGAGGTAGCACCGGCCAAGTGGACAAGAATGATGCAGAGTCTGAGTCGGACACAAAGCTTGAGAAATGAGCCTAGAGACGAGCGAAGGGATCTTCGTCAATGTTGGAAGATAGGCAGAGGCTGTGGCAAGGGACACCACCAGCGGCAGATTGTTCAACGGGATCCGCGTCTGCGTGTCGACGGACGGTTCGAGATCATACGTGCTCGATGTTGATCAACGACGCGAATGATTTGATCAATGGCATGGCATTCCACCGCGTCAGGTGCCAAGCGATCTTGCCTGAACAATGAAGTGGCGACCAAGCGCCACAGAGCTTTTGTCTAGATTACTGAACCCCAGGCTACCGGGGTATCAACTAGGTGATTGCGATAGCAAACAGTCGTTGGGGATCATACAAATCACCAACAGATACTATTCTGGCAGCTGGCCTGTGCCGCGCAGCCAGTTGGTTGGAAAGAAACGTATACTAGAATGGGCAGAGAGGAAAGGAAGAGAGAACAATAGGGAGAGGAAGCTGCAGAACGTGGGGGCTTATCGTGGCTCAAAATGGGTCGCCAGATCTGACATTTCCTCCATTGGCTGTCGAACCCTTGATGATACATTTTTCAATGGCCCTTCACTGGAAAGGGCTCTCAAAAGCAAACAATCCCCAACAAGGGAGGGGAGGCCGCGGATAAGGAGCGCAGCGACAGTGTGCCGACTCGGGACCCAGGGCCGGAGCACCGTGAACCATCACGACGACGGTTTGACATATAGTGGAGGTAGCTGCCTTGTTGTCGTGATCCAAGTGTGTCCAGAGTTCTAGTTTGACGTTGTCTCCGAGCCGGGTTCAAGAATTATTAGCGAAGACAGAAATGGGAATCAGCAATAGCTGCCCATTATCCAATTCTCAAGGAGTTAGTCATGACAGGAATGATTCAGAGCTTGTTAGTGGTATTTGCAATACATTCATCATCTCATGCAACTCGAAGCTTGGGATTGTTGCAGCTTTCCTCTTGCACACACATCGAGGTGCAGCCCCTGCAAAAGGGACTAGTCACCTTTTGCAACAACACACTCTGCTTCCGGAATGATCGCTGTCTATCTTCTGACGACATAGCAAGACATAGCTTGTGATACAATGCGTTTCGGCTGACAGCCTCGCCAGGGATGAAGAGCTAGTGTATGTACGTGGGTGAACCAAATCGTCGGAACGCCCCCCTGAATGGCCTGGCTCGCTTGTGTAGATGCCGACGCCGACAGCAAGTTCCGAGAGACATAATAACAGCATTAGATGCCGCGGCCCTATAGCACTCGTTGTCTCTGTAGCCGTATCCTGTCTCACTCCTTCGCCTCGAACACACGTGCATCTCAAGTTCGATGTCCAGCCCAACTTCGAACCGTCCACCGGAAACACTGCCGGATGCGCCGCCCGACCAAAACGTCGGTCCGATATGGCTCGCAGTCTCTACCACGCTGCTGATCCTCCTTATCCTTACCACCTTTCTCCGCCTGTGGGTGCGCATCGCCTGTCGCAAAGTGGGCTGGGACGATGTCACAATCATTCTCTCGCTGCTGATGACGGTGGTGCGGTATGCTTTTGGCGTTATGCAACTCTCACACGGAAACGGACGACACAGACACTACCTGTCCGACTACGATTACATGATGATCAACAAATGGGGCTGGTACGGCCAGATATTCCACTTCCCGGCGATGACGCTCCTCAAAGTCTCCGTCAGTTGTCTGGTTCTTCGGATGAAAGACTGCCGGTCTTTGCGAATATGGGTCTACGCCCTGACCGTCCCCGTCGTCTTCTTGAACATGGGCGCCATCGTCATCTTGCTGGCTGAGTGCAAGCCTGTTGGGTTTTGGCGGGGAGCCTCAGCCCAATGCTGGGATCATCGCGTCCGGATCTATTGGCACCTTGCTGCCATGGGTAAGTTTTCTTTTTTTCGGCAATGTATTTGGCCCTGGGCGACTAGCTAAACAGAAAGTTCCAGCGTACTCAATACTGACGGATTTCATAATGTCCTTCATTCCATTGGCCGTGGTGTGGAATATCAAAATCCCCTTCCAGAAGAAGCTTATGGTTGTGGCGTTGATGAGTCTCGGTCTTATGTAGGCCGTTCCACAATTAGCTTACAAGACTTCGAAAGAGCTAACATGGTTTAGTGCTTCGATCTTTGGTATTGTAAGATCGGCCTCTCTTGGAGTCTCCCAAGAGGATCTCAGCTGGTCGTTTTGCATCGTCTCCATTTGGTCCAATATCGAACTGTTCCTCGGAATCATTGCCGCAAACCTCGCCCTTTCTAGAGCCATCTACCTTTACTTCCGTGAGAATTCCGAGTCCAAAAATCGATGCCGAGCGAACACGTCGGGATTTGGCTACGAAGACAGTGGCTATCGCGGTGACAATTTCATCGTCTCTTCGACGTTTATAAGCTCCAAGCTCAGAAGGGCAACATCAAAGGCAACGAGTTCAACCAGCGACATACCTCTGGAGCCGGGGATACAAAAGAAGACGGAGTTCTGGTGGAGGGATGATGAAGGCTCAGGACGAGCGGCGTCGCAGCAGTCAGATATCGATATACAGCCGGCACCGTAGTTCAAGATCCAAGCAAGCATAAATGGCCAAAAGCGGCAGACTGTGTGTGATATACTGAATTTGGCGCTCTATTCTGTGCTACCCATCTTGAGTTCACTCCCATACTTCTCAGCGTTCTTCGTCGCACTTCTTTTCCCGTTATTCGATGCCGCTGAGATCACTCAAACACCGGTACGGTCATCCGGGTCCTGCCTGCGGAACTTGTCGAGGCTGAACTCGGAGCCGCCAGTGCATCCTTGGTTGCTGGCCTTGCCGGGCTTGATGTTCTTGTACTTCAGCGCAGTAGGGTCTTCGGGCTCGGGGTCGTGGGCGTGGTTGTAGCCCTCGCCCTGGATGCCGTAGGTGTAGCCCTCGTCGTCAGAGTCGGCCATAAGATCCTCCAAGGTGGTTCGCTTATGCTCCTTGGCTTCCTTCTCGCTCTGACGGCTGTTGCTGCCGGAGGCTTTGACGTCCTTGGCAGTGCTGGAAGCCGTGCCCTTGTTGTCCTTGTTGTTGTTTTTGCCGGCGTTGGACTTGTCGCCCTTGCTGGATCCCGCTGCGTTGGAAGAAGACATCACGAAGGCTGTGTGTTGCGACTTGTCTGTGCTAGACTTTGAAATAAATGTCAGTCGATATTATGTCTCATATGTGAAGTATCTTACCTGTGTTTTGAAAGTGCTTGTTGTTTGGCTTTTGCGTCTAGGCTGTGTTGTCTGGTGGCTGTTGATATTTTCAAAAAGCAGAAAAGGGGGATCTCTGGAGGTCTTTATAGCTGCCCAGAAATCTTGACAGAGTAAGTGAATAATTGACGGTTTCTTATTTCAGATTGAAGTTACACGATGCACTGCACGCCTTTTCATCCCGAATGAAGCATGTTTTGCCATTTCGAGTGATTCAGCACCATAGATCACGCGCCCTGGAGAGAAAGCTCTGAGGGCTGATTCACTAGTCTTGCAACAACGATGATTCAATACAAGATGGTTAGTTCGTGATTCACGCCTCCAACTTGATCAGCACGCGGGTCGTCTTTCCGAATGTCTGGTACTTCTCCAGTGCAGCCGCCACCGCCGGCTTCTTGTACGTCTCAATGACTTGCTGCGCATGGTATTAGCGATAGTGCTGATTCACGGCTTCTATTCACTGCTTACCTCGACGCTGTCAAACCCAAGGACACCTAAGCCCGTGGCCGGACCATCGTCGGCACTTCTACCACCAAACGACTTGCCGCCCACGGCCGCGGCCAAGTCGTGCCAGGCCTGCTTGGCCTCGTCATGCTTGCTCTCATCGGCGAGCTCCAAGAAAGACAGCTCGGTCAAGGCTTTGGGCTTCTCGTCGGGGAAGTCACTCGTTTGGAACTTCCTGATCAACGGCGGTCCGGCAGCCTTGGCTTTGGCCTTTTCGGCATGCTCCTTGGCGAATGCGGACTCGGAAAAGGCCTTGTCTTCGGCAGCAGATGCGAAGGCTGCGAGTATCATTAGCATTGGTCCTCTTCTGTGAACTTGGAGGCGACTAACCGGTGGTTTGGACAAACTTGAAGTCCTTTGCAGGCCCGCCATTCTCTCCAACAACTTCACCGCCCGTGACGCTGAGTACACCATGTTGGGCCGCAATACCTGACTTTATCGTAGGCCACACGCCCAGATACTCATCCTTGTGTCCGGCGGGGATATTGGGGGTGACGACGACTACGAAAGGCATTTTGAAGGATGAGGTTGGACTTGTTGGGAGGTGAGTGAAGTATGGCAAGTTACTGCCGGAGTAAGTTTTGTTGGTTGTATGAGAGATGTGAGAGTTGCTGAGGTTGCTGTCTGTTTTTCACTCAAGCAGCAGGTAGTCTGAAGACTCCCGACCTCTTTATACGATTGGTTTCGGCTGTCTTTTGATAAAGAGGAAATCAAATACCGTCTGATGGCCGAAGCTGGGCCCACTCGGAGCTCAATTGAGACCCGAAAGCTCGACTCGGCATAATTGCGACGAGGCGCTGCAACACGTAGCCCATGCTGCCGAGAAGGACCCTTGAAAACGGTCGTGAAGAACAGACCATGAGTAGCAAGCATGTTGATGGACTAGAGCCCCATCTCGGCCCTCGCGGGGGGCGTCCAACGGCTTCTCAGGGTCCATTTGTGGTCAGATCACGATGTCCTGCGCAGCCAATGAACGTGGGATCTGCAGCACAGAAACAGCATCGTGAATGGCTCACCCTGGAATTTGAAACCTCGAAGTTGCAAGGATTGAGGGCCCAGTAGCTGGGGTGGCAGCTCGGGGACGGGTTTAGCCCCTGTTGCTCTCGCTCGCGGAGCCGGAGGGGCCGGGCCGGCCGGCTCATGTTTGTTCCTCCTTCGCCGTCGGCTTCACGTCTAATTCCGTCGTTCATGCCCCCTCCACCGACCCGAAAGTCTAAGTGGCGGGAATTATGCAACAATGATGTGCGTGAGGGGTTCCGGGGACTCATACGGATACTCGGACGGCGAAAGAGCACGGCAGAGGGAGTTTGATGTGCAGTTAACATTGCACACAGGCTAACTTGCAATATACCTACCTAGTTGAATAAATCGCTGTTTTATTTGAGTTTTAGTACTATAGTATTGAATGTTCCATACCCACCCAGCGTACCTGGAGAGGTTATGACGCAATGTGGACATCTCGATTGCGTTGGTTGCTATCCTTGTTGAGTCTGCTTGATGTTCACATGCTACCATGGGGGAATCTACGTGTTCTCTACGGAGTACTCTACTTATAATCAGCGCCGCCTGGGTCCCCACCCATTCATTAATTTGCAGCTTCAATACCGAAGCCTCCCTGTGCACCTGTATATCGAGCCGGGGGACTGATATATGGTCCGACACAGATGCCTTTGCAACGTTCTATCTGCAGTAAGTATTGCAACGTACTGAAACATAGGGCAAGTGCCACGAAAGCGACCGTTTGTGCGAAGTCTAGGTATATATATGTGTATAGTAGAGCTGTTCAAATTGAGGCTACTATTACCATAGGCCAACAAACTTGGGACAGTAATAAACTTTGTCGTAAGAAGAACGCCCAATCACCCGCGAACAAATACCTTTGGGCCTCGACGGTTCTGTTAGAGTCGGCCCCCGTAAACTTCGGCATCGTTCTCGTGATGCAATTTCACGGGGTTGAAGTCGCAAACTAGCCTGGCTCAACCACGACTTGGAACATCCAAGGCAGTTCATAATACATGTACTACTCATCGAAGAAATACACAGTTATTGAATTCTGCCGAGAAAATCACTCCAAGCAGAAGTTGTTGATGGCGTCAACTTATCGCGATCTGCAGTAGGAGCTCATGATGTTAGAATACGTACTTAAGGGCCAACAACGGTCGTGCCTTTTGAAGCTCAACACGTGTGGCAGTGTTGGCTTCAGGGAAATTTGAACTCGACAATCTGGCGGACAAGATATCACTTCATGTATCGTATTGCCTGCACGAGTAGTCAGCGACTCCAGTCGTCATTGAATAAACATCCATGTCATGAGGGAAGTCATGAGCGTACATTTCATACCAGACTCACGTCTAGGCAAGACCGTTTGTTCGAGGACAGACAAAGCACAACTCGAGGAACGCAGGTAGATATTAGCTGTCACTTTCACCAATTATCTGCACATGTTCATGGCGGAACTCAAATTGGTTACTTCCAGATTTAAATTCATGCTTGGGCGGTAAGACAGATTTAGTTATATCTTGTCGATGTTGAAATTTCATCTTTGCGGAATCCGCAATCATTGTCCAGCTGACAGAGCCTTGAATTCGCGCTTCTTAGTTTCGGCAAAAAGCGATTTTCCACCTCAGTGTTGTGGACATTTGTAGGCTCCAGCTGCCACACTGGACGGTTGCTGAAGTTATTCAGGCCTTTAGAGCAGTCAGCAGGAAATCTTCAGTCGCCTTAGAAGTCCTTTCACGTTTGGTCTTCATATCGCCCCACCGAGTTGAAGTATTTTCTTGGACTACGCAATCACTTATGTCTCCTCGGTCGGCGCGAGACCAAGGTCAGAGCCCAAGAAACACCAAGATTTCCAAGCCCTCCCAGCTAGCCCTTCGTTGGTCGCAAATGCGTCAACGGAGTCTGCCCCGTCTCCTCAGTTACAATCACTACCCCGGCTCCCTGACGTCGGGTTGCGTTCGCCAAGGGGTGGGGAAGTTGTCTTCATTGTGAAGCTGATGTTGTCCCCAATGTCTAACCAGGCATTTGTCGAGCAAGCCAAGGGCAGGCTGAGGAGCCAAGCCGAGTTCCGTATGTGTTTTCACACTGAAGCTCTTGGCTGCCAACTCGGCTGTACCAACCGTCCAATCAACGTCATGTGCTCCAAGAGGGACTTTTGGAATTTCTGGAAGGTCTTTATCTAGGACAAGACACCCAAGACACTTGGCCAGCATGGTCTCGTGCACTGACAGCACTGTCATGCACAGGATTGCAGAGGCATGCGACGGGTGGTCATTTCCAAGGTTGATAAGCCATTCTATCCTCGAATTCTTCTCTTTTATGACCCCAGGTATCACAAGAGGCTTGGTCAATCTTTCGGCACAGGTTTGGTGTTCGCTTCTCACAAGTTATAATCCGAGATAGCCCCAGGAAAACGATGTATTCGTCCTCTCCCGATTTTCGGTGTCTTCTCCCCTTACTAATCCGTCTAGCCATCAGCGAACCTACAGTCAAGCTTTTGGTGTAATCATATTCGACGAAGTCTTGAATCACTTTCCGAGTCATCAGGCTCAAGATTTGCAAAAGGTATATGATCGGAGAGGCACCTTTCATCGAACACAGCCTCGCAAACCGCAGGAATGGCCAACATTGGTAGGAGAATCTACAACATCCTAGCCCCGGCGGCCGATAAGGCAGACGACGGTCGCGATGTCTGGGGCTCCCGATTGTCATTCATCTTTGCAGCAATGGGAGGAGCCGTCGGACTGGGAAACCTCCTGCGATTTCCCTCGATCGTGTACAACAACCACGGTCTTCAGTTCTTCATTCCCTACCTCATCTCCCTGTTCTGTCTGGCCATACCGACCCTTCTTCTCGAGATCTCCATTGGCCAAGCGTACCGTGGCGGCTGCGTTCTGGCATGGCATCACGCCCACAAGCGCGCGAAAGGCGTCGGCTTTGGCGTCGTATACATCGGCTACGCAATTGTCATTTACTACGTCCCAATTATTGCCTGGATCATGTCCTACTTTCGACACTCCTTCATCAGCCCATTGCCGTGGTCTGGGCGGAATGAGGATTTCTTTTACGGAGACGTTCTCCAGAACGTTGAGCCCGTCGACGGTAGCTTCACATCAAGTGGCGCCATCCAGGAATACACCGACTACCCAGGAATGGGCATGAACACCGAAATAACTCTGTGGAACCTCTTTACTTGGTTCGTGGTCTGGCTGTGCATGTTCAAGGGCATCGGTCTCACAGGCCGCGTGGTCTACTTCACGATGGCCATGCCTCTCATCCTGATGATCGTGCTCATCGGCCGCGGATGCTCCCTGCCAAACGCCATCGACGGCATTCGCATCTACTGGACCGAATGGCACGGGGAGAAACTTGCGTCTGGGAAGATCTGGCAAGAAGCCTGTGGTCAAGTCTTCTTTTCCACGGGAATCGGCATGGGTTACTACACGACCTATGCCTCTTACAACCACAAATACTCCAATGCGGTGCAGGATGCCCTGATCATCTGCATCTCAAACTCCCTGATCGAGGTAATTGGCTCCATGTCAGTTTTCGGTGTCGTTGGCTACCTCGGGATGCACCCCGACACCAGCGAAACACTAAACACATTCGTCGTGGGCTTCTTGACGTACCCCGAAGCCATCGCCGAGATGCCTGGCGCCAACTTCTGGGGCGTGCTATTCTTTGCAACTCTCTTCATCCTCGGTCTCGGGTCTGCCTTTGCCCTCTTGGAAACCCTTGTCACCATGACTTGCGACACAGACTGGGGGAAGAAATACCCTCGCCCTTACGTGTGTACAGCCATCGTCGTCGCCTCGTTTCTTATTTCTCTGCCCTTCTGCA
The DNA here is from genome assembly GCA_001693025.2 of Colletotrichum lindemuthianum. Taxonomy (NCBI): domain Eukaryota; kingdom Fungi; phylum Ascomycota; class Sordariomycetes; order Glomerellales; family Glomerellaceae; genus Colletotrichum; species Colletotrichum lindemuthianum. The sequence continues at coordinate 64,556 of MASP02000393.1, forward strand.
CCGAGTTCGGATACTCTTTGGTTGACGCAGCCGATACGTGGATCAACTACTTGGCCCTTTTCTGGATTGTCTGGTCAGAGTCCGTCTGCGCCACGACCGTCTACAGGTATCGCGATGTTGTCGACCAGTGCGGATTTCCTGCATGGGCTTTGTACAACCTCTTTGGCTACATAGGTGGTACTGTTCTTGGCCTGATCGTCGCGCATGCCGTCTCCCCCGAGGCTGGTGCGGGCGTGGGCTTTGGCATATTCATCGCCGGCGCGGTGTCGTCCGTCATCATCGCCAGAGAGCCGACAGCCTACTGTCCCAACTTCTTCAGCAAGAGCGCCTTCATGCGAAAGTTCTACTACCTGTCATCATACTCTGTAGGTTCTCCGTATCAATCAGAATCTTGACGGCTTGTCTGACCATGGTTCTCTAGGGCAATCAACTTCGTCGCGACCTCAACGCGACCATCTCGACCAGTGGCCAGTGGAAGATCCCAGCCATCTGGGCGTTCATCCTGAAGTATAACACGGCGCCCATCGTCGCAATCATATTCTCCTTTGCCTATCCCAACTTCTACGCAGGCGGGCGCATCGACCCACTTTCCATCGCCAGCTTCGCCTTTATGCATCTGGTTCTGCTGAGCACCGTCGTCGGGTTCATCATGCCGCGCTGGTTCAACGTCTTGATACCGAAGGCGAAGGTCACGGCAGCTGACTATCCGGTCATGCCTGGCGTGATCTTTTCTCGGGCCAACGCCACAGGCTCTCTGGACATTGATGGTGTTCCCCCAGAGGCTGGAGACTCCACGAGCGACGTCCGAGGTCATTCGGCAGACTTATGGGCACGTGATGGCAGTCGAGAGAAGGTTGCTGATAAACGATAATGGGCGGAAAGGCGGCATTTCCATCCTTTTTCACAGACGAAGCAGTACGACCGTGGTTATTACGAGGCTGCAGTCACCAGTAAGGTGAGCTGCACTTTGTATAGTGAAACAAGCTGCTTTACCATTTGAACAGATAGTCATAAGGCATCTCGGCTCATGAATTTGTATGGAGATCGGCAGGCCATTAAACTGTACTGTGATCGTGACTACCAAGAGTTTTACAGACTAACCAAGTATTCCAAAGAAGCAATATTTGACTACGATGAGTCGCTGTTTCTATTAAACGTAGGTCCGTGGTCTCCTCATACATCTCATCATCGCATGATGAACCAAATTTTGCCGAACCAAGTCGTTTGCTTTTTGCGAAACATCGAAGACCACATTGTTCAATAAAACCTGAAGCAAACCAATCCGCCCTGATGTACATTTTAGCCTCGTTGCAGACTGCTGACGTAGGGCACACCAAGAACGAAGAACTCAGTGTTTCAATCAGGTTGGTTAATCCTTTTCAATTTCTCCCAACTGCAGACTGCTATGATGACAACTCATCCCGGTCTGATATCTGAAGACGTAATGAAAGAATCGACATCGCCTGAAGCAGACACCCTTCGCCTGAGTAAACGAGCCCACTTTCCAGCCCAGAAGCTGACGATTCTGGATACTGTTTAGTTTTCTATCCTCGTCCAATGCTTAGATGGTGTTCACTCAGCTAAAGGCATAGTTCAGAACGCCTTCTATCCCCAGATAAGGCGATCTTCCAATCATGACTCTGAAAAGTAGATATTTGACGCCATTAAGGTCCCCGATTCCTAAATACTGAGCTATTCGTCGTCATTATCTCTCTTCTTAACCAAATCCGTCTCGAAAGAGAGCCCGGCTTCCCTTCTCAGCACACCATACATCGACGACGAATCCAAAGGGCGTCCCTCTTCATCTGAGTAGGCACGGGCTTGCGTCAGATGTCTCAAAGCGACCTCCGCAACTTCAAGTCTCGAGCCTGAGCCTTCCGCACAGTCGATACCGTGGCCGACGTCCTTCAGCGCCAGCCCCAGATCAGACCAAGGCTTCTGTCCGCGGGCAGGCAGATAAGCGCCTGTGGTCAACCGCTTTGACATGCTCAGAGCAAGAGGCCCGTACTGATGTTCAATGAGCTCTTCCATCGCTTCTGTTCCGAGACCTGTCTTTTCTGCGAAGACGTGGGCCTCGGCGACGAGTTCCATCATGCCTGCCGTCATGAAGTTTCTTTCCTCTCGTTAGCAAACAGCGTCTCCCGCCAAAGAGACTCGCACTCACCCAGCTGTCTTCAGCAGGCTAGACTGCGTCACATCCTCGCCTAGTCTGATAATTCCTCTTCCCATGACGCCGACGATGAACGGTGCGATCAGCTGGACGGCATCATCCGGGCCGGCGATAACCCACAAGAGCTTTCCCTCTGCGGCAACTGGACTTGCTCCGAAGACGGGGGCCGCTATGAATTTCATGCCTCTCTGTGTCAACCATTGATGAGCCTGGCCTGAAGACTTGGGATGGACAGTTGAGGTGTCGACTATGACCTTCCCGGACAAGTCTGCGGCGGGGTCGTCCAGGACTCTGTCCAGTATCTCTTTCAAAGCCACATCGTCGCTGAGAGACATGAAGACGATGTCGGAACCATCGACCAGTTCATTAATGTCGTCACGGGGGACACCCCCAATCTCTTGCAAAGGCTGCCCTCGCGACATCGTGCGGTTGTGATACTGCAACGCTGGAAAGCCAAGTTCCACAAGGCGCTTCTGCAAGTTCATGGCCATGCCTAGGCCCATCGAACCCAAACCTGACGTCTTTAGCGGTCATTCAGTCGTCACTGTAGCTCTACGTTGATCGTACGAGAATCTTACCTATCCATCCGAAATGCGGGCGCCCGGCCGAAGTTGGACTTGTCATGGTCGCTAAGATGAATATCGCAGGTGTTTCTGAGCTGCTACTATAGTTGTTCGGTGTCTAATCACAAAAGAGCACAGCTTGGTGATGTATGATGTCGATGCTTGATGGGGCAGATGCCCTTCAGAAGGGATTCCAACTGGGGGTGAGTGAGAGTCAGGATGATATCGCCGCCTGGGTCGGCCCCACTTTCGGCGCTTTATCCGTCGGCGCTTGGTTCCGAGCTCCGATTACGGCTTTCCATGACTTCCATCAAAAGGGACATTACTTGCCGCCTTGCGATTCAAGTGAGTCAACGTGCGAGTACAAATGGATATTAGAGTACTGAAATTTTCTTGCTTTCTCGGGGTTCACTGTGACTGCTTAAAATAGCGTATTCATACCATTCACGTCGTTTCTACCATGCTATGCCGAGCTACCTCTGGCCCAGTCCTTGACCCCTCTTCTCTTCTCTGCGGACCTTGCGCATAGCAGTCTGCTTTCCACCCATTGAAGACTAATTCCTTCTCGCTACCATCGTCCTCGGCTGGGACAGAGTTCATCTGAATGGACCTTTGGACTTTGATCTCGATGGGACCTTTTGCCTGGGTTGAGAAGTTCCCTGTCCGCTTGTTGAAGCTCTGTAAAGGTATGTTTCCGTTTGTACTTCGTCCGTATGGGTTCTTGGAGTAATTCTTGTATGTTACCAGCTTGGGGATGATCTTGACAAACAGGGCCTTGAGCGCCGGTACGGACGCGCAGATGATGGCAATGTTGATCTCCAGTCCAGACCAGACGGCGATGTCGACGCCAACAACTAGCCAGTTCAGAATCGCGGCTTGAGAGAGAGATAAAAAAGAGACTTACGTGGCTGTTGGTCCATAGGTGCCGAGCCCTGGACAAAGACAGAGTGTAGTCGCACAATAGCCACAATGGAGGCACTTCTTCAGTCAGTGAGTGCCCAGCAACGCAGTGCAATAGCCACTTACAATGCACCGCAAGTAAACACGCCTATCAGCACCAGCTTCGCCCGAAACGTCACCTGCAAGCCTCGAATCCATGGAATCGGCAGCAAGAGTATGATGAAGTCGTTGAGGATATTGAATCCAGCAATGGCGTAGTGCAAAGGAGAACGCTCAATGCAGCCTCCATCAATGGCATCGTCCCAGTACTTCGCCACCGGCCAGCAGGTGAAAATACTCGTCCCGAGGCAGAATGCAGAATACAGAGCAAGCCACACCATCAGTCCCAATATGATCTTGGCAGCTCTTTCGGTCCGAAAGATGCGTCGGTATTGGAGTAGAATGGAGAACTTGACACAGAGCTGTGTGAAGTTGTAGCATACCACTGTAGCGTACAGTGCTCTGAGGAATTCTTCAAGCTCCTCTAGACCTATGGCATCTCCGAGTCCCCATTTGATCTCTGAGTGTCCGCGGTCAGTATGTTTCCTGTCAAACCGCCAGCGGTACATGGATTTCGAACTGACGCTGGATAACGGTAACGAGATAACAAATGGTTCCTATCTGAAAGCCCCTGGTTAGTTTGGAAGCTCAAGTATGTCTGCGGAGGGAGACGTACCAGAGCCACGGTCATCAGGGCATCGTCTGCTCCCAGGTTCTTCACGAGAATCGCACGCGTGTACACCCTCATGCCCACCACGACAGACGCAAAGACGGTGAAGAAGAACGACGAAAATACCAGCCCATAATTCCGGGGCACCACCCGCACGCCTCCAATATCCCACATGGCTTTGGGCTACTCGACTGGGATGAAGAAAGATAAATGGCCTGACAGGGTTTGTGGTAGGAACTGCAGAATGTTTGCATCAGAGAACGAGTACAAAATGGTATGAAATATGGCCAGCTCTGAAGGAGGCAAACTTGAAGGTGCGAACCATTCTGACGCCATAGCTTTCCCGAGAGGTCACATGCAGCGTGAGCAAGACAGAGCGCTTTTTTCGCGAAGCCAGAGCTCTCTCTGTGACGGGCATAGTTGCCAGCACAAGACGGGATGCAAGCTCCGGTTCATGCACCTCCTAAGGCCGCAATCAACGTTCTCACCAAAACATGGCTTTTCCAAGACACGATCAGAACAGACACTCTGTATCCCGTCTTTGGCCAAGCCTCCGACGGCCAATCTCGGTCATTCCACCATCATTACAACCATCACCAATACTCGCCCGTTGTTTGAAGACGTCGGGGGTGGAGATTGCCACTGGTTAGCTCAACTGCATTGGAACCTGGTTTCATACGCCGCACTCATGCGGTGATGAGAAGCCCGCCACATCCCACGCATATTCGTACCCAGTGCGGGACTCCTGAAATACTCACTGACGAGGAAATTCATCCAGTCAAATTGCCATACGCGAGTAGGTCGATGCGAACTGGCTCTGCAACATCCCTCGCCCCTGGTCTTTGCGGGCAGAGTCGAAATACGCGTATGACGCCAAGGACTCGCTTCAGCTTATCTCTACCTCCGGAGAAGCTGTTAGCTCTAACTTTTTGCAAGATTTACTAAAACGGCATTGTTGCGAAGGCTTCACTACAGTGACGTAGCCTCGCGTGGCTATAGTGCTCCATACGCCCCCTACGCTCTATGCCAACATTAATCCGTCAGCCCAACATTCATCCAATATATAAGTTTTACCCTCTTTAAATGAGGGCCCTTATATTATATTTAGATTTAGAAGAATTAAGCTATTTTATTCTCTTAGATTATATATATACCTAGTAACTTCTTTATAATAGTTATAAGCCTAGCTTTTCTAATATCCTTAGTTCTCTAAGTATAATATAAACCTCTCTATTACCTATATATATCTACCTCTAGTTTTTTCTTTCTCTCTATTAAGGTTTCTACTATTATATCACTTATTTACCTCTACTATAATATCCTTATTAAAACCTACTGTTACAGGCTATACCTGGATGTCCAGCCAGGACTGTGCCTAGGCATCTAAAGCTAACCCCCTCGCCCGGGTGGGGCCCCAGTGGGCCCTATATAGCACTATATATACAGACTTTTCCACGCACCTATAAAGGCTTCTCTTTTACTCCTTAGTTCTAAATAAATAGTATTTTACGCTATCTTCTAGTTAAATAAGCTTAGATCCAGCCTTTTATATATTTAGAATTCAGTTTTATTTACTATATAGATAATACTGAGTAGAGTGCAGCTTCCTACTAATTAAGTATATAATTTAGTTAAGTATAGCTTCTAGGATATAATACTATATAATAGATAATTAATATAAAGAATAATAGAGAGTATTAGAGCCCTCCAGGATACTCCCACAGGTAGTAACCCTATAAGTAAACTATTTCAGTAGTAGTTATAGTATATTTTAAACTCTCTCTACTAGAGAATTAATAAGCTTTCATATAAGTTAGTAAAATAAGATACTATAGTAGGTAGTAACCTCCAGGTAGCTACTATAATAGATATCTTTAGCCTATATTAGGATACTCTAGTAACCTTCAGAATAACGTCTATTAGGATAATAGCTTTTAGAGTTAATAATATTATTATACTCCCACTAGTAGCTAACTACTAAAGGAAGTTTCTTTTCCTACCTCTAAAATTTTTAGGTAAGCAGAAGGAATACTAAGTATAAGTCTAATAGATAAAAGCTAAACTTAAGATTAACTACTATTTCTTTAATAGTAATTAGAAATATTAGTATCTAATTTACTTCTACTTAGACTCTAGTCCTCAGTAAGTAGTTAAAACCTTTTATATAGTAGGAGGGCTAGAGAATTCCTATAATCTAAATAATTTTATAGGTTATCTAGACAGAACTTACCTAAACTCTAATAGTTAGCTTTATACTATTATCTAGCTACAGAACTTCAGACAGAAAGAAAATAAATATCTAACTATTTTTCTATCCTAATTTAAAAAAACTCTAGCTAATACTAGAGAGTATATATAGTTAGATATAATCTAGATCTCCCTACTAGAAACTACTTTACTCTCCTACTTTAAGAAGTTACTTATTATAGTTAACCTTCCTATAGAATATAAACTTTAGTTATCTAAAATTTAAAATATAACTTAGAAGCTTAAATATATAAAGGAAATATTAATATACTACTAACTATCTTACTAGAAACCTACTACCTATAATATAAAAGGTAATATTATAATAACTAAAGTAGTTAAGAAGTAATAATAATACTAAAGTTTTAGTAGCTTCTCTTCTGCTCCTAAGGAATACTCTAAGGACTATTAGGATACTTATTAATAATTTAAATACAGTAAGAAAGGCTATATCCGTAGGAACTATAGAGCCTGAGAATATAAGAAAACTAGTATAAAGATTATAAAAGCTATAGCTGCTCCAGATTATACTGGAGATAACTAGAGGGATAATACTATCCCACTTAGTAATAGTGAGGATTTAGGAAAAAAGTAACTTTAGAGTGAAATTAGACTCTAAAGCTAACTAAAGTAAAAGTAATAGGATAGAGAAAATAATAGGAAAAAGAATAAGTAAGTAACTAATAGTTAGTTACTATTTAGATTAGAATTAATAGAGATTACTTTATTAATATACTTATTAATATAGACTATAATATCTATATTATTATTAATATCTTTCTTATAAAGAAATTTCACTTCTTGCTAGTTAATAAGTTAAAAAGATAGATAAGGAGATATATTATTAGGCTGTTACTTAGTAATATTCAGAAGGTAACTATCCTGACTTTAGAAGTTAGTAACTATATATAGAAGATCTATATTTATATTATAGAGAGTCTATAGTTATTGTTATATCTCAGGTAGCTATAGATAGAGGATAATTATATTATCTATAATACTGAAGCCTAATAGATAATATATAGAAAGAATAGTATAATAGTATACTTAGAATATCAGGATAAGTTAGTATAGTTTAAGGAGATCTAGTTAGCTTAGCTACTTAATACTAATTTATTTATATTTATCTGTTAGTATACTATATAGTATACTAGTGAGATATTAAGTTTCTACTAAATTATATCTATTAGTCTAGTAGATATTAAGAAAGTATTAGCTTTAAAAGTAGAGGTGGACCTAAGGGATTATATCTCTATAAATATCTTAAAAGAATTCCTAGATCTTTTCTATCTAGATTCAGTATACTAACTGCCCCTCAGTCGACTAGGGATAAACTACTATATCCTATTAATTCCTAATAATAAGGAATAAGAACTAGACCTCTTATAGGGATCTTTCTATAGTATATTATAGAAGAAGCTTCTAATACTTAAGAAGATTCTAGAGGATTTACTTAATAAGGAATTTATTAAAGTAAGTAGCTTCTCTATTAGTATCTTAATCTTCTTTATAAGAAAGCTAGGTAGAGGAATATATTTCTGTATAGATTATAGAGCTTTTAATATAATTATAAAGAAAAATTACTACTTCCTCCTCCTTATATTAGAAATTTTCTAGAGGGTTATTATTACCTATTAGTATACTAAACTTAATATTATTATTATATTCTATAAAATTAGAATTAATAAAGTAGATTAGGAGAAAATAGTTTTTTAGATATATTATA
>MASP02000394.1:0-54385 GCA_001693025.2 Colletotrichum lindemuthianum
CGCATTCGCAGATCTACGGTCCAAAAGCCAAGCTGATCTGAATAGTAGGTCTTGGATTCTGGGGAGAAGAGAAGTTGATTCTTTCTATCTGTCTGTGATGAACCTGGCTATTTATACTTGTGAGGCCACTTGTGTTACGTAAATGGGCCTGTTTACAGGCCCAACCCCATTACAGTATACTTCCTCAGTCTCCCTAAAACTCTATATTAGTAAGTAAAAACCTTAAAAGTTTACATTCTTTTTAGTATAGTTTAGATACTCTTCTCTACTTATAAGCTACTAGTAAGATATTAGGAGGGAAGGTAACTTTTACTAATATATACCTTAAAGGCTTAAGGATTTTATATTATATAATAATAGCTAGAATTTTCCTGAGGATATATAAAGTTCCTCTTAATTTTATTTTAAGCTTTTCAGACTGCTTAAGAGTAGTAAGTATCTCTATAAATACTTTAGAAGCTTCTTATAGATCTCCTTACTTATCTTATCTAGTAGCTTTTCTACTATATATTCTAAATTATCTATTTTATTAGAATCCTCAGGCTAGCTAGATTTTAAGTATCTACTAGATATAGTAACTAATCTTATATAAACTTTAAGATATTTATATATTTTATACCCTACTAGAAAAGTAGCTTAAAAAACGTTTATAATATTATTTTTACTATTTCGGGATTATACTATATTCATCCTCCTACTTTATACTAAATAATAAATACCTCCTAGAGTATTATTATAAAGCTTACAGATTCTGGGGAGGTTAGTAATATTAACTAGAATTTAAATTTAATCTTAGTGAAAAATAGTTCCTCTTAAGGATCTAATTTATCTTAAGAATCTTAAATATTTATTTACTTAGTATTTAAAGTAGTTAAGGAAAATTCTATAATTTTATCTACTTCCTTATTAGTATCTTACTTTATAGTTATATTTTTTAACTATTTTATAAGTTTAATAATTCTCTTCTGGATCTCTTTAAAGTTTATCTGAGAGATTTCTAATATAAAGTTTTTTAAGTTACTATTAAAGAACTTTTTCTTATTAAAAATTATATTTCTTATGATAAAAATTTCCTTCTAAAGAGGGTTCTAGATCCTAAAGGAGTTACTTAAAATATAGCTAACTAGAAACTTTAAGAATACTCTCAATATAAACTTCTAGCAGTAATATTACTTAAGCTAAGTTTCTTAAATTATTATATATATTTAGTATCTATATACCTTCAGGTGAGAGAGGTTTAAAGTTACTATATATATATTTTTATCTTTCTAGAAGTAATAATAAAACTATTTATATAGTATCTTCTAGCTTCAAGAGGCTGAGGATATATAATTATAAATATATATAGTAGCTTTTAGGACTTTAGGCTATAAGATAGGAGGAAGAGATACTCTAATTACTATAAACCTTATATACTTTTTAATTACTACTACTACTCTCTCTACCTTACTATTTTAAACTTAAATATTTAGTATAGAGAGTTTAAACTTAATATTTCTCTCTTGAATTTCTATCTGGATTATTTTATATTTCTAGATTTTATTATCCACCTTAATCTTCTTAACTAATATTTTATATATAATTTTCAGGAAGTTAAGAAGTTTTCTAATTATATTTAGAAGTTTCTCTATTTTCCTTATATGAAAGTAGAAGTTTTATATTAAGTTTATTACTTAATTTATAAAGATTATAGTAGATATATAGTCTTTATAATCCTCTTTAAAGTTATGAAAATTTATTATAATTCTCTCTCTCAGGTTAGTATATTATATTACTTCCTTCTAAGTTTTTTATATTATTTAATATATCTTACTTTTTATATATATATTATAGTCTACTATATAGACTACTTATAAGTTTCTATTTATTCTGATACTTCTTATAGTAGTTAATAAGTAGTTTATTACCTTAAGTTCTGGGTGTCCTAACTTTAAATACTAAAGCTTCTGAGATCTAATTATTAACTACTTTTATAAGGATATAGTATACTTATATAACTTGCAGAGCTTGGGAGGTTTATCTTTAAGTGGTAATACTTACTCTATAGATACCTAGAAGAATACCTCCTTAAGAGGATTATACTTTAGTATATATTACCTATTTATAATCTTAAGAGAGTAGAAGTAGCTTTTATCTACCTTTTAAATATAGTTATTATTTAGATTCTAATTCTATTATAATTTATATTTATAAAGCTTTCTGAATAATACTAAATTATTTATAAAGTTAGAATATAGTATAATATTAAATAAATATAACTTTATAGAGTTTTAGAGACTTTATATTTTTATCTCTATATTACTATAGTTTTCTATAGTAATCTTCTGAGTATTAGCTTAGAAGTAGTTACTTATTATAGCTTCTGAGAGTATTTAAAATTATTTAGTATTATTAAAAATATATATTATTAATCCTGAATCTAGAATTATAAATCTTGTGAGGATATAGAATTTATTTAAGATTATTAGGATTATAATAGTTTTTCTGTAAGAACATCTATATAATTAGGATCTTAAAGTTAAGTTTATAATCTTCTTTATATATTTTATAAATTCTTTATTAAACTTTATCTTTCTATTTATAATCTTCTAGATATTTAAATTAGACTTCTAGGTGGAATATCTAAATTACTTATTAATATAGAAATATCTTAAGAGAGAGTATTATAGTTAGTATATTTTATAGCTAAAACTTCCCTTTAATTTATAGTCTTTATTATCGTCAGATTCTCGTTTGCGGTGTTTGTTTATATATTAATTAGGAGCTTCTCTATCTTATTAAGCTTAGCTTCTACTTTAGCCTCTCATTATAGTAAGGGAACTTTCTTAAGTTTCTTTATTATTATTAGGAGTATCTATAGGGCTAAAGATCCCTCTTGTAGGTTTACTTTAAGTTAGGATAATTCCTAATTCTAGAAGAAAAAGCTAAATATAACTTATAATCTTAACTACTATTAGGATACTATTATAAGCTTTAGGGGAGACTGAAACTAAATATAAGAAAGTTTATAATTTAATATAGCTACCTCTAAATTCTCTAGTATATTCTAGAAACTAAATTAAGAGTTTATAAAAATTTAGTATTTTTATATTAAGGTATTTATAAATTACTTTCTCTCAGTAAGTAATTTATATTTCTATATTACTTCTTAAGTTTAGCTTCTTTCTTATAAGTTTAGTGAGAATTACTATATATTCTGTAATTATTTCTATCTATCTCTCAATCTTACTATAGTTTATATAGCTTTTAAGTTTAAATAGCTAGATATTAAAATTTCCTATAATATTATAAGAATATTTTAAGAAGTTAAGAGAGATAGTATTTCTAATATATTTTTATATTATCTATATTCTTTTTATTTTCTTATAATATATTTTTACCTGAAAGATATATTTAGAGTATTTTTTCTTATATAAAACTATATTTTCAGTTGAGAGGTACTTAAGAACTATAGCCTATAGGATATTACTTCCTACATTCAGAATTATTATATTATCTCCCTCCTTAGAAGTTACAGTTTAAAATAAGTCTAGAGTATATATAGAGTATCTAGATCTTAATAGGTAATTAGAGATCTTTAGGATTACTAGTTTAGTAGTAAGCTATTTATATTTAGCATTTAAGGTATTTAGAATTATTTTATTATAAGTCTCAGGATTTATAAGATCCTAAAAGCTATAAAAATAATATAGAGATTTAATTTAGTTAATCTAGAGGATTTAGTCTTTAAGGTTACTCAGAATAATCTTTCCAGTAGAAATAGATATTACTTCTTAGGTTCTCAAGAGATTTTAAATAGTTATAAAATAGCTAGTATAGTATATAAGACTCTTAATTATCAAATTAATTATGTTGTTTTCTCAGGACCAAAAAATGGCGCACGAGACTACGGATATACTATGTACCTCTCGGGAGCGTATAAACGAGATTCCGTGAGGTACGTACCAGAGGTACGTCTCTCTCAATCTGACAATTTTGAACGAGTTCTCCACACACGACGCAAGACCAAAACCACAAGGTCTCCGCCCACTTCTAAATGTTGCTCCAAAACACCCACAATCCAGTCCATTGCCTCCTTTCTCTCCCTCAATTCATACCTGAACATCAGCGGAAACCAGTGCATCTGCCCATCCCAAGACAGCCACTGGCCAGTAACACCCTTCTCTTTGCACTTGTTTCTGAAAACCACAGCCTCGGGCGCCAGCACGTCGTACGAGCCCGTCAACCCGTGTACGCTGACGCCATACCGGACGAGATAGGACAGATCAGCCTGAATCGGCGACACACGCGGGTCCTCAAAACTCCAGCCCGAACCGTCCACTCCACTCGACGATCGTGTCGGCGACTCCATATCCGCAAGCTGCCGATCGACTGCCCCCGGTCCCCACGCCTTGGCCGTCTGGCGGATAGACTCGTGGAACTGCAGCGTTCAAGTCACCGAGCAAAACGCAATGTTACCACCCGAACTGTCACCCGCCACAATGACATTTTCGCCTTTTTTCGTCGCTTCCTTCAAGAGTTTCCTTTACACCCTCTCGATTTGCGGAAACGCCACGTTCCGCTCATGGACGATGAGACCTGCCGTAGGGGGGGTAGATGTCGGCTTCTCGTCGTCGAACGGTCTCTGATCTGGGGTATCCGCGCGGGCTTCGTTTTTAGTCGGCATGGCTTATTGATGAAAGACTCGGGGCAGGTAAATGATGAATACGGACGGCGTGCCTCTGGGTCGATACGATATTTCCCTGAAAGACGGTAAGCTAACTTGCAGTGGAAGATTCTTCAAGCAATCGAGCATGATGGTCGGGCCAAGGCCCAAGGCAGAGCTGGAGCCAAAGACGTCATATGCTCTGGGCACGCTTTGACGTCACAAGTGAGACTATCGCCAACGCCAGGCGATCTGAGCTGCTGGAACCGTTGGATTGAAACCGGTGGTGTTTATGGAACAATCGGACAACGTGAAGTGTTTGGAAAGAGAATAGGGCTGCTGTTTGGGCCTCGTCAAGTTTCGACCATCAGGCCTATTATCTTGATGTGGGCATTTGGTGGGCATAAATCAGTTCACAACTTGTGGTAGTGCATACCAACTGAAGTACTTGTGCTTATTGAAGCAAGTCTTCGCAGGACCACTTACACAGCAACGCAATTACAGACTGTGCAGAATTGTTGTTGCGGGATGCCAGCTTTTCCCAGACTAGAACTCGAGAGCGTCGGAGTTATTGCGGCAGAGTCGGCTAAATTCTCGGCTTCCACTCCCGTGCCACCGGAGCCCCACACCGACGGCCGGCGCCGAACTGGGCCTGCTACCTTGATGGACTCGCCGGCCCTTTACCTCCCATCACTCCCTGCTGGCTTTCTTGTCCTTTCTTCTCAGTAATTACACGGTGGAGAACTTCCGGTTGAATCCCTCAATTGCGTTGCGACTTTTCCAATGCTATCGAGATCCTTTTGCCTGCTGTTTGTCACAACCCTCGCGGGAGGGCCTGAAAAGACACAACAGACGACGTGACGGACCATCCTTTTCCAGAAAAGGCATCTGCTCACGATGGCATCTCAGCTCGCCTAAGAAATCCTCCATTGATACACTTTATCCAGCGCATGCTCTCTCTCGCAGCACGCGACCTACCCCTCAAAGTTAGGTTCAAGCAAGGCAATGACGAGATTCGCCCCTGTGTTGCCTCGTGACAATGGCTCTGCCCATACCACGTTGCGCGAGATTCGACGGTAATTGGCCCTGGCATGTAACAACTCGCCATCCTTGGCCGCCCCCGCACCAACTCGTCAAGCACGCACCCTTGAAGTCTTATGCATGGTCTCCCTGAAGAAAACTGCCCGTCGTCCAATCTCTGAGCCGTCTCGCTTCACGCTGGCTCCCGTCCCTGGAAAACCCGCCCGCCACGACCTGCCACCCCTTCGGCTAAGCCTGCCCTGGCGAGTCTTGGCGGTGTTGCGGGGGCGGGGGCGCGTTTGCCACGACGAATTCATACAAGATACGTCCGCGTCGTGGTGATTTCCGTTGTTCTGTATTCGCGTCGTTGTCTATGCATAGTTTCCGTTTGGCACATTGTTAGGCGTCGCGATGACTATTAAGAATGTCGTTTTGGCTGCGGCCACTGTTTTGCCAACGGTTGCGCTTGCGGCATCTGTAGGTAGCTTCGACTACAGCGCCTTGAGCCTCCGAGAAGTTGGCGCGCGAAACACAAAGGTACGAAAGTCTGGAGTCGAGTGGGTTAGAGAGAACTCGTCTAATGGTGTTCTATATGAATGGCGCATGTGGCTGGAGCAAAACGGCGATCCCATTTCGTTCTGGCACGATGTTCCGACGTGGCCCGACGAGAGCGACAAGCAGATTATCAATGTGGTTATCGAAGTGCCTCGATGGCAAGACGGAAAGATTGAGCTGGCGAGGGATGAGCCTCTGAGTAAGTTGGATCAACGAGTCCACGAGTGTAGCGCTGACTCGGACTTAGACCCCATCTACCACGACACTCGGAACGGCGCACCTCGGTTCGTCGAGAGCGTCTGGCCTCACAAGTCGTACCCCTTTTTGTACGGGTCAATCCCACAGACGTGGGAAAGCCCCAATTACGAGCACGAGTTCACGGGGTTTGAAGGCGACAACGATCCAGTGGATCTGTTCGACATTGGCCAGGAGTGAGTCGGCCTTTTTGATGCTGTCATTCGTCTTTACTGACTGTACCAGCCCTGGCTATGTTGGTCAAGTTAAGCAGGTCAAAATCCTCGGCGCTTTGGCCCTTGCCGATGTAAGTATTCGTACGCCCATTTACTTGGACAGAATCTGACGGTCGCAGGGAAACGAGACGGACTGGAAAGTCATGGGCATCGACATCAAGGACCCCTTGGCAGCTCTCGTTGACTGTAAGTGGCATAAACCCGAGGTCGTCATCAAGATTCTGACACGTTTGCAGCATGGGAAGACGTCGAGGAGTACCGCCCGGGAACTGCACAGACTTTCAGAGACTGGTGGACCGTACGTTGCTCTCGCTGAATACGGATTTTAGTTGCTGACCTTTGCTGCAGTACTACAAGGTTGCCAGAGGAGATGAAGTCATCGACATCGTCGGCGACTGGTACCAGAACGTCACATTCATGAAGAGCGTTCTCGAGGAGAGCCACCGCACGTGGGAGGAGCTCATCAAGGGCCAAGTCGATTCCAACGAAATCAACTACAACCAGACGTCCAGGTCAGACGTGTCAAAGAGCTTCATCAAGAAAAGCTCAACGACCAAGAAGTTCGACCTGCCCAAGAAGAGCAAGATCGAGCCGGCCGTGGCCAAGCCCGAGGCGTACAGCGGCTGGTGGTACCTCGACAGTAACTACACGTTGCTTCAAGTACCGCAGTTGCCTCAAATGATGCTCAACCGGCAGTCGGCATGATATAGAGACAATTGGCATGACTCAGCTTCGACATTCGTGGGCATTGGGGCCATCGCCAACTTGAATGAAAATACGAGAGACTAAGCAGTGGATGTAGATTTGCAGCATGAATCAAGAAAAACAAGCATACGTAATAATTATTATAAAGATATAGAAGACCAAGTACATACTCTACAATCATTCTTTTCTTCAGAGCTGTATTTCATTCTACTATTCCTTCTAGTCTTCTACTTTCGTTGATGCGTTTACCACTACTTGGTGAGCCCGAAAGCAAGCGTAGAGAGGACGACACGATTGATCAATCTCACCACAGAAAGTCAGAGATCAAAGTCCTCAAACTCCAGCAGTAGCTACCTATTCGAACATCAAGAGACCCAGTGTGGTAGATTCAGTGTGTATCATCAAATGCAGCAGGCAAGTGCCTCTGCCCGATCGCTCCTGCAGCCACAGCATGTACTCAGTACGTACCGAAGAAGCTCCACTGTTATTATTTGCAGCCCTACCCGAGAGCTTACTACCTACGTAGTAATATGATTTTTTTTTTCCCTTCCGATGTACCTCTCGTACTTCGTCGTACTTCGTAATTGAAACGTCCCAACGTTGTCCATCTCAACCTCACGATTCGGCCTAGTCGAGTCGTCGTCGAATTCCAGACAACCCCCGACCTTGCAGATTTGACAGCATCTTTGACTTCCTCGTTAGTCTTGGCATTCTTTGTCAATTTGGATCAAGCATTGACACTCGGTGAGATACAGTTCCATGGCAACGCGCTGCACGCTGCCCATCTCCGCCGAATCAACACCCTGCCTGCTGTCACCGGAGTTTACTTCCGGCCTGACACCAAACGACGTGTCACTTTCAACCCATCATCTTCCCTTTCCCAAGCACGGGACCATTCACTAAGCCGAGGTTCCACGCCCAACGTTGTGGTTCAAACTGTCCTTGCGACGGACGACGTTCACATGAACGAAGATGTCCTCCCGCACGTACCGCACGTCGCCATGCTGCCTTTGCCGAGATTGCCTATAGGAGAGGCATCTAATGTGGCCCGTCCCTCATCACCAGTCACGCTCTGGGGACGTTCATCGTCGCCAGGATTGCTCGGAAGAGAGGCATCTAATGTGACCCGTCCCTCATCAACAACCACGTTCTGGGAACGTTTATCGTCGCCAGGGTTGCCCGAAGGAGAGGGACTAACCACGTTCTGTGACCGTCGAACGTCGGCAGGGTTCGCTTCTCGGGAGTCCACCCCGCAGAACACGGACAGACAAGCACGCCATGCCGCCCGCGAGGTGAGGCGGGTTGCTCGTGAGCGAGCCAGGCGGAGCGGCAGCCCTGTGACCCCCGCAGTCAAGATATCGCACGGTGGGGTCGACAAGAAGAGCAAGTGGATGAGGAAGGCGACCGACTCCAAGCTCTCGAGTGAGCTTGATCGCCTCCTCGTCGGTGACGGCCCCCAAGCAAGCCAGACTCGAGCCCCGAAACGCATTCAGCACCCGCTCCGAGCTGTTCTCCATAACTTACCGGGGTTCACCTTTGAGACGGAGCTCGACAGCGTCAACTTTCGCAAGCACCAACGCGTCTCTATCGGCATTGACACGCTAATGACCGAGGGAGGCAAGGATCTCGCCAAGGAATGGTTGGGGGGGTTCCTCCTCCTCACTTTCGAGACCGTTGCCAATATCCTGGAGCGCTACCAC
Organism: Colletotrichum lindemuthianum; assembly: GCA_001693025.2. NCBI lineage: Eukaryota > Fungi > Ascomycota > Sordariomycetes > Glomerellales > Glomerellaceae > Colletotrichum > Colletotrichum lindemuthianum. Next base: position 9,096 of record MASP02000394.1, read on the forward strand.
ATGTGTAAGGAGCTGGAAGACGTGCCCCTCGGCTACATTACCATGGCCAAAGACGTGGAGACGAAGATCAACGGCCTTCCCCACGACCCCTTTTTCGAGTCCCGACGCGTCATGGAGAGACGACTCTGCCGGAACTACGACCTGCAGAAACTCGTCGAGTGGACCATCGGGGCCCGTCGTCGGTTTCTCCAACACAAGCCCAAGCCCATACCCGGCTTTGGCACCTTTGGACAGGCAGTGCAGCACGAGGGAAACGATTTGGAGAAGCGATTGTGGGCAGCGGTGGATGCGCAGGCGAGAAAGAGGGATGTGTAGGAAGCAGTCTCCATGGAGGAATGGCTTATGCTAACGAGACGTTTTCACGTATTACGACTATAGACGGGTTATATTAGCCACACCCGTACATGCGAGCACGTTATTTTCAAGCTTGTAGACAACCTCCTCCGGCAAATCGCTAATGGCTTAGGAAAAGAGCATAGAACTATCGTGTGTGGCCAATCCCGATGGTGATGGTCGATTCCCGCGTCAGTTTATATATACTTGACAACTTCTCTCTTGTAGAGAGACTTGGCAACTACCATTCGTAATCATTCAAGACAAACTAGGGAGTGGTGGTGTGGACAGATGCCGCGATGCGTGATTGGTGGCTTAATATATAATCATAATCACAATGATCGGACCTGCATCCGGCCCAGCGAACGTGCTTTACGGTATCTTCGACGACACCCGTCAGATCTGTAGAACAGTCAATGCAGTCTCTGCTGTTCACATCGTGGTCGGCATGTCGGCAACGTGCTCCGAAGATGGTACCGCTGAAGGATTCCGAAGGATTAGACACATCGCATGGCATGCCGCTTGCCTTGACGGGCCTTGGCTGTAACGTCGGTCTGGCAGCAAAAGTTGACCAGCACGTCAGGAGAGCTCCCTCAGCTTGTCGTCGCTCAAGACCATCGACCAGTCAGACAAGCCTTATCCCATTGATCCGTCATTGAGGGCTTTGCAACTCAGTTACTTGTCTCGAAAGGCGATCTCAGCCTTTGTTTATCGGGCATTCTTGCCGGGTATAATGTATTCAGGCGACCGATTCGGGCGATCGATTCATTGATGCCGTAAGATTCTGCAAACTGATTAGCCGAATCCTTCATCGACGCATGAACAATGGGCAGACTTTCCACATTCTGAAGGCGCTTCTATCATTCGCCTCCGGCTCCCTTGCAGGAGGAGGAGTGCTGGGCCGAAGGAGAGACTGTTAGAACGCGGACCCATGATGGGAAGGATTGAGGAGAAGCCAGGGGGTTGTCTCCGCGCCTAAAGTCGCGGCTGTTGACGCCCTGCATTCTGACTGCGTCTCGCCAGACAGGGCCATGTCCAATCTGTATCGAAACATGTCAGACAGAGGCAACTTTGGTGTGGTTGGGCAGCTTAACAAGATACGCTGGAGGCTATGGGTAGGGAGGGATAGAACAAGTAGAGAAAAGTAGATGAAACCCTAAAAGTAGGGGGTCTGACTACATTGGGTTAAGTATAAACTCTCATAAAGTTATCAATCAATCTTCGGTAGGGAATAAGACTCCCATATGAGATTCTCTTTAACAAACTTCCCATTCGTGCTACGATACGCTCCTCCGTACTCAGAAGCTACGCTTTAGATAACTTCGCCATCGCCCTAAAGAGTTGACGCGAACTGCCCATTTGCAAACCTTGCCACACCCATCTCCAACCAAATCAACCGTCCAAATGTCTCGTCGCAAGGTGCTGCTGCTCACCAACTCGGAGCACGGCCAGGCCAACGTCTTCCTCGCCACGAGCCAGGCCCTCCTCGCCGTCGCCCCAGATACGGAAATCCACTTTGCGTCCTTTGGCGGGATCAAGTCGGCGGTCCAGTCGACCTCGGACGCCGCGCTGGAGGCGAACCCCAGCGCGACGCCCATCCGGTTCCACGAACTCGACGGCATGAGCGTCGTCGAGGCGCTCCTGGAGAACCCCACCGGCCTGATGGACATCCTGGACATCCCGCCGGGCCTCTTCACGACGCACAAGATCCTGCCGCCCATCGCGCGCGCCTCGATGCCGTACACGGGGCCGCAGATCCAGCAGAACTGCGCCGAGGTGCGCCGGGTCATGGAGGAGGTGCGGCCGGACCTGACCGTCGTCGACAACCTCTTCACGCCGGGGTTGACGGTCGCGCGGGAACTGGGTAGCATCAGGTGGATGATTCTGTCGCCGAACACGCTCAAGGAGTTTGCGGCGCCGCTGCAGCCCAAGGGGGCCTACTTTTGGAAGTTCCCAGCGTATGTGGAACAAACAGCTCCCATCGTGACAAGTGGGAGTGCAAAGTGAAGTGTTTCTGACAATGGTGGGCGAGCAGTTTGTGTACGGCGTATCCCTTCCCCGTGCCGCTGCACCTCATCCCCCTCAACATCTTCTTCCACCTGATGTTCCTCTACTACATATTCTTCAACAAGCCGGGCGTCGAGGCGAGAAAGTATCTCAAGGAGGAGGCGCACACGGAACTCTTTGACCAGGGCGGTATTTTCGCGGACCCGCCGCCGGGGTTGAAGATTCTCATCGCCACGAGCCCGGCCTTTGACTTTCCCGTCGAAAAGATCCCGGACAACATGATCCCCTGCGGTCCCATCCTGCGACCTGTGCGGCCCGTGGGCCAAGTCGATCCCGAGCTCGGCAAGTGGCTGGACCGCGGGCCGACGGTGGTGATCAACCTCGGCACGCACTCGTGGGCGAACGAGAACAAGGCGGCCACGATGGCGACGGCGATTCGGCACCTGCTGGACGCGTGGCGCGAGGCGGGCGAGGAGGGCCGGTTGCAGGTATTGTGGAAGCTGAAGCAGACGGGCGACGGACGCATCGAGTATGACCCGTACCGCAAGGACGGGCCGGTTGCAGGCATCCTGGGCAGCGAGTTTGACAACGACCTCGTGAGGGTGGTGAGCTGGGTCAAGGCGGAGCCGTATGCTGTTCTGCGGACGGGGCAGGTTGTGTGTTCCGTCAACCACGGCGGTGCGAACTCGTTCTGGGAGGCATTGTGGTGAGTTTTCGGTTGCGTTGTTCCGTGTTTGATCAACAGAGCTGAAGGAGAGATAGTGCGGGAGTTCCTCAGGTCGTCCTCCCGGTTTGGGCGGACACGTTCGACTTTGCTCACCGCGTCGAGCTTCTGGGGATCGGGAAATGGGGCAGCAGGAAGCACGCGCCGGGGTATGGGGCTGAGGAGCTGGGTGTCGCCATGAAGGAGGTTGTTGTCGGAGACGTTGCGAGGAAGTTGAGGCTAAGGGCGAAGGCGGTTGCGAAAGAGAGGAAGAGTCAAGGAGAAGGTCACGATGTTGCGGCCAAGCATATTCTGCAAGCTTTGGCGTCATGAGGGAGATGATATTAGTGTAAGCATCTCCCCTGATTATACGAGGTCGCCTTGACTGGAACTCGACCAGGTTTGTCTCGGGCTCTCCCAATCCACACAGTTGGTTCGATGCCTTCGTCTCTCTGTAAAGGACTCGAGTTTATTTTGGCTGTATTCGTACATGACAAAGCCGAGTTTCGAATCATCTTGACAAGTTTCTGCAGCCATGCCTTGCGGGGTCCGTTCTCAAGCTTGAAGCACATCGGCGTTGTACGTAAAACAACAAAGTCTCAATCGTAATATGACAACTAGACGCGCCAGGATGGGGCAATCCACGGACTAATCCCTGCTGGTCAGCTTATTCTTAGCCGTCAAGACCGGCAGACACGATCCTACGAGGCGCAGTGTTTAGCGACACGTCAGCCCTTGGACGAATTAGGCTCCGACGAGGCTCATCTCAACCTCACATACCCCTGGATTGCTGATGGCATACCTCCCTCACAGGTCACAGGTCGACGCCTTGAAACAGAATCCTGGTCTCAGGCTATAGTCCATCTTCGGGCTTCTCATCATACGCTGTCGTGCGTTGTCGAAGGCCTCTCATTGACCATCCTAGCAACCGCCTTTCGATGAACCAGTCTTCACCATGACCTCTGGAAAGGACCTCCCGCCGAAGAGAACAAGAGAAAGCACGTCAAAGGTTCGCACAGGATGCACCACATGCAAAGCCCGCCGAGTCAAATGCGATGAGTCGAAACCCGCGTGTCGCAGGTGTACAATCGGCGGTCGAAAATGCGAATACACCACGCGAAGAGCACCACCACCATCGCGGAACGTCATGACGATATACCTGCCTCCCACGACAAGCCAGCCGGCCTTCTTCGTCAACGACTGTGGTCTCGACTTCTTCCACCAGAATATCGCGTCCATGCTTGATGGACAGTTCGACTCGAGGTTCTGGGGCCAGCTGGTGCTGCAACTCTCGCATTCTGAACCATCGATTCGACACGCCGTGTCGGCCATGAGCATCATCCATCGCGACGTCGAATCGTCTATGCGGCAAACAGCAGGCTATGTCGAGGCCAACCCCGACGCCCAGCGCGAGTGGAAGACGGCAGTCAAAAGCCTGTCAGCCCGGATAGAGGCTCACCCCGACTCGAACCTGGTCCCTCTGGTGTGCTGCCTGCTCTTCACTTGCATCGAGTTCCTCAGGGGCAACGCCGAATCTGCCACGCTTCACGCCCGCAACGGCTTCAACATTCTGGCCTCTATCCGTCGCAACCTCGACAAGAGCCAAGCCCACAGTATATCGTCCCTCGATCTCGAAGCCATTGAAGACTGCGTCGTTCCCATGTTCTCGGGTCTCAACGTTCTGTGCTCTCTGACCGGCAGAGTGATACAATCAGAATGGGCAGCTTCCACGCCAGAAGACTCTCCTCACAAGGACCTCAATGATTCGAGACGGCGATTCATCGAAATCTTGGATGCCTGTGTGCGCCTCATCCGCGAAGCTACACCCAGGGCGGTGAGGTTCCAAACCCTCATGGACGATCTCGTAGAGCAGAGGAAGCTCCAAATTAAACTAGCATCGTGGCGCGCCCGACTCGAAGACCTGCTGAAGCGGATGGAGGCGTCCGGCACCCCGGAGAGGCAGGACAAGCTCAGTCTGCTTCTGATACAGTACAAGGTCGCCTACATCTGGATCCAAGTCTGCACCGCCCCAGCAGAAACCGCCGCCGACGCTTACCGTGCCGATTTCGAAGAGCTCGTGGATCACGCGGAACGGGTTGTCAAATCAGCGGCGAAAAGCTCGGCGCCGCAGCCCTTGTCGTTCGAGATACACACCATGGGGCCTCTGTACTACGCGGCGCTCAAGTGTCGATATCCTGCGACGCGCAGACGCGCTTTGGCGATGCTCAAGTTGGCGCCCTGGCGGGAGGGGTTCTGGAACGCCCACCACGCGTACGCGACGGCCAAGCGGGTGATTGAGCTGGAGGAGAGCAAACTCAACGAGCATGGGTTGCCGGACGAGACGGCGAGAGTACATGGTCTCCCGTTGCCTGATGACGAGTCACGGGTTTATCGCGTGGGTGAGGTGCCTCTAGACTTTGAGAATTCGGGTCACGGCATCGTGCCCAGCCCGGCGTATCCAGGCACGCTTGCAGCTATTTTCCACATGAAGCCATGGGGGATGTTGGGAGAGTGGCATATATATACCGAGTATATTGAGCTATAAGAAGTAGTAGCATTTTCAAGTTCTGTTGAAGTAGAAATGCGCATCTAGAATACTGGAAATTTCTATTCGTTGCAGTCAAGAGAACCAGCCATGGTTTAAAAAGCCAAGGCCTGATGAAAACAAATATGCTACTGATTAAAGGTTTTAAGGTATAGTAACATCGCGAAGGCTCCAGAGCCGCAATTCAAACATGAGCCATCTCGTATTCCGCACCCAAACGCCTCCTTCGACACAGGTTCAAGCGTGACTGTTCTGTTTCAGGTTGATCTCCTCCATAGACGAACTGATCGTAGCAAAAGCAGCCTTCCTGGACTGCTTCAGCGACCAAGCCGCGTCACTCCATTGCCCGCCGAACCCGATACCGGGATGCAGCACCGTCACCGCAAGCAAAGCCAGGAAAATCATCGGCCCCTCCAGAATCATAAACGACACCTCGTCGTTGGCAATCGGCCCGTTGAAACCCTCCTGCAGCTCCGCCACGCGGTACACCGAGCGGATAAAGACAAGCACAACCGCCGCGCCGAGGGCGTACTGGAACCACGCGAACAGCTTGCTGTCTCTCAACTGGATAAACCGCACATCCTTGACGCTTTCCGTAGTTTTGCGCAGGCGGAAGATGAACTCCAGCCACAGCCCCATAAAGGTAAAGAGCGAGACGACCTGGAATACGACACCGGCGAGCATGATGGCGCGGCCCGCCTCGGCGCCGTCGTGGGTGTCTGCCGTGGCCGCGATGCCGCCGCCGGCGCCCTGGAGCACGAGGGAGATGAAGTCGCTCGTCATGAAGGTGATGGCGTAGGTGCGCGGGCTGAAGCGCGAACCGGACTGGCCGTGGACGATGACGATGCGGGAGAGGCAGAGATACAGGGCGCCGGCGAGGAAGGCGGGGGCGATTGTGAGAGGGACGAGATATCTGGTTTTGTTAGACTACGATATCGGGGTTCAGAAGTGACGGAGGAGTCAGGACGTACATGATGAAGTTGTTAAAGTCGAAGGGGTTATTGTGCAGCATGATTCTGCCCACGTATCCGACCACCTCGAGCACGAGACCGCAGATCATGCCGACCATGAAGCCCCATGTCTTGTATCTGATACCGAGAATAAGTTGCGCGATGAGGAGTAGACCGAACGCCGCGGCGTAGACGGCGTTGCCGGCGAGTGTGGGTAGGTATTCCACCTGCGCACAGCTTAGGGGACATGTTTCCACGGTGCAGTTGGCATTGGTCAGGAGAGGACAGCTCGACATCTTGGTCTTGGTTCGAATATGGGAGCTCGACTGCGATGCGGTCCAAGATAGTGTGGCGGGATGTTTGCTGTACGCTGTGAGGTGTTGGATGATTGAGTAGATGAATTGGTCCGGATTCATCATCTCGACTCCCCTCTGTCTATATAACGCCTCTTTCATTCTGAGCGCTGACACGGAATTCTGAAATCTGCATTCCTCCACACTTTACGATTCCAAGCCAGAACGGTTAGATCTTTACGAGACCATCGGTTAGGAGTATGCCTTGGCAACCGGCGGCTATAATCCCGAAGCGGTTAGGCATATACGAGACAGCCTCACAGCCAACGTGTCCAGCCGCAATCTCGGAACTCGCAAGGAGGAATGGATCCCTTGTTTGGGTCAGGCATCATAAGCCAACTAGAATAATATAAGCGTTGAGCCCCCCTGCGCTTCGACGCGCCACCTGGCTGTGAACACTCAAGCTTGTCTGAGTGACGGGTCTTGATTGGCACTGAAAGCTTGGAAATGTCTGTCCAAAAATAAGTTCGTAATCGTCTAACTCAATGGGGGAATCTTCCTCTAGGTAAGCATTACAACTCGTGCCAGCCACCGCAGCACGCCTCTGCGAAACAATCTCTCCAGCATTTTTGGGCTTCTGGAACTTGTAGCCGCGTCACTCAACTCAGCCACCGCCGCACTTGTCTTCCCAACGGCCGTTGGCCAAGATGAAATCCGCCCGGCTGGGTTATGAAAGACCCAGATGATCTCCGTCGGGGAAATGCTGATATTCCGGCAGCCGTAGTGTTGTTACTACGTGGGCAGCAGTGAATGTAGCCACGACGAAGGCCTGGTGAGCCAATGTCGACATGACTGATGGGCTCCGATACATGTGCGAAAGGGCCACGACATGCTTTTGGCTGCCTGATCTTCTGCTGAAGGACGGAAACGCCCGAGATGATTCGGTTCGTCAGAGTCTGCAAGTTCTGTACCCACACATTCTTCGATACGTGTTCGGCAGTGCGTGCTATCTACACAAGAGCATGCTTCGTCGTTCTTAGAAGAGCCTGTATGATCAGGTCAACTGTGACGAGGACTTGCGAAAGCTCAAACAGACGGAAGACAACCTGAAATTCGACGTTCCTACTCCCAGCTCCAAGGAATCTTCACACTGACAGAAAAGGTCGTCAATGTTCTCGAGAGGGAACAGGAGCAGGCAGAAGCCAAATACATCAACACGCTGAAGACCGCCGACTATGAAGGCCATCTATAGAATATACAAGGCAGTCGAGAGCACCTGTCAACGGTTCTGCCGTCACCTATTGTTTAAAGACTGGCTCGAAGGTGACGGCAGACTGCTGTTGGTGTCAGCTGATGCTGGCTGTGGGAAATCCGTGCTAGCACGATATCTTGTCGAAAAGGTGCTTCCCGGTGCCTACCTCGGGTCAAAAATTTGCGTCTTCTTCTTCACGGACGACGATTTGGAAATGAGAAGGGTCACCAACGCTTCCAAATGCCTCCTACCTCTTTAGTTTCAACCACGAACTCGTCGACCTGTCCGCAATGAAGCTAGGAGATTCCACCTCGAACGCGTTACAAGCAATTGGGGATGCTCTCAGTATTACAACATCGACAGCCCAGTCTGGCTCGGCATTCTGCATATTTGACGCGCTAGACGGACTATCGCCTGGAAGGAATGCTGCGAGAGAGGCAGATCAACGACAAAGCGGTGGCCATCATTCGTAAAGGACTGGCCAAGCATGGTGAGAAGCAGAGGACACATCTCTGGATACACCTAATCTTTGAAGTCATTCAGAAATCCTACTTCAGTAACAACAGCAACGACTGGCAACACCTGTTCGACAATCTGCCGACGAAAATCTCCGCATCGTACGAAAAGCTTCTCCAACTTGTTGACCGCGATGAGATCTCATCAGTTCGCGTCCTGTTTGCCCTATTACTGGTGAGTCGTGACCAAGCGTCCAATGATGCTGAAGGGGCTCAACGCAGCCGTTGCAGCCTGGAAAAGTATCAAAGAACCAACGGACTTTGATTTTATCAGTATTCTTTTGAGCGACAGAGAATTCAAGGCCTGGTGCCGCCGGCAATGCGGCTCCTTCCTCACTTTTCGTGGTGACAACGTGTTCTTCATCCACCAGACCGCCAGGGACCTTTGCATGAGGTGCGAGGAGAAGCAAAAGAACCCAAGCGCGAGTTTCGAACACACCTGAAGGGTTCATTACCAGACTTGACGAGCCATCGATATGCCGCAAAAAGCTTCATTAGGCTGCTTTCCCTCGAGCAGGCGAGAGACCCCGAGTCCGGCCAAAGACTCAATAAGGGTAACGGCATGACTGCTACGTCTCAAGCCAACAGTATTATGTCTCTCATCAAAAACACAAGCCGCGTTACAAATGGTGAAGAGTTGCAACTGATGCTGGAGGTTGCAGCACAAGAATGGGCGCACCATTTCAAATACTGCCAGCATCGGCACGATGGGTTTGTGAAGGACATAGGCGAGAAATTTGTCAAGTCCTACCACAGTCTCTTCGTTCGAAAGAATGCCGAGCCACCGAGGCCTAGAGAACGGAATTCGTGGTTCACCATCTTGTTGGGTTCTCAGCCTCTCGAATTCAACCTGTGGCGACACCAGGAACAGGTTTGAGGCTTGCTCAAGACGGCAAACATCGCATGCCTCTTGAGGCATGTTGGTCTTCTGGATCCATGCCCTCGGAGAGCTAAGAAGAAACCAGAAACGAAATTACCGACTTCGCGATACCCGACAACGGTCAAGCTGCATCACTTGCCCACTTTGCCGCCTATGCTGGGTCAGATCAATGCCTCACTCATCTTCACGAAAACGGGTTTGATGGACATGCAAGACGAAATTGGACAAAAGCCCTCTCATCTTGCTGCAAGAAGTAGAAGCGCAATAGCTTTCAAGGCATTGCTCGAATTCGGCGCCGCAAGAGAAACTCCAGCTCACCGACAGCAGATTCCACTGGCCGCTGCCATGTTTCCCTACTCTAATCAGTGGCTTACTGGATTCTTTCTGTAGTCCGCTTCGCGGTCATAAGCAGATTGTAAGTCTGCTTGAAGGAGACTTGTAGTCTCTCTTACACTTCTCTGCAATCTTCGAGGTTGATACTCATAAACGTTTCAAGTTCTTACGTTCACTCGAAGAAAGAGATTGCTCCTTCCTAGAACGAGGGCTTGGGAGCCTTTCGCGGGGTGAAATGCAGTTCTACTCGCCTATGGGCAAACTAATTACACTTGGTGTGGACGTCAGTGTCCCACTTGAGAAGGATAATGGCAGCCTTGCACATCAGTGTCCAGAAGAAAGAACGAGCTTGCAACACCTGAACGCTTGTTAAATACCATTCATTGCAAGGAGGACGAGTCGGTTGATGTTTTTGATTACCGTAGAAACACTCCGCTTCATACAGCAACAGAAGCGGGCAATATCAGTTTGATGAAATACTTGGTCGAAATAGGAATGGCTGATGTCAAGCTGAGAGGATATCATGGTAACATGTCACTGCATACTGCATGTAGAGACGGTAAGGAGGATGCTGAGTATCTTCTTCAGGAGGGGGCAGCCCTGGATGTTAGCAACGACGATGGCATGAGTGTCCTCGATTTGAGAAGCGCTTATGACGAGGAAAACATCAATCAGTTGATTGAGGGATATGGAAGACACATTAGGCCAGCAAATGCGGGATGAAGGACCGCCTCAGACTGAGAACGCTTCCTTATGTGAGCTTCTTTGCCAGTGGAACTAAACTTTATATTAGTTTGAGATGTAGATAGCTGGGGCAAAAACAAGCCTTGGCTTTTTTGCTCTTGATTGCCCAATGAGTCCCGTGCTTCTTACCTTTCTCAATCCACGGAGCGGATTGTAGTTGGAAGTCTGAGAGTACTTCCCATCTTCCGACATCATTATATCTGATAGCAACAACAGCTATAACAGAAACAGCAGCAAAGATTCTCAGTTGTGCCATAAATAGCCCCTACAGGCTCGGAACCAGTACCAACTTCGCCATGGTATTCTTACAGAATCCAAGATAGATATTCATGTTGCCGATTTCCATGAGCCGCGAACATCAAACAAGAGCACTACTACGCACCACGGATATCCATAAATATTTGAGAACTTCAATTAAAAATGCCATTCGAAGGTAAAGATAATGCGCTGTCTAGTTTGCGTATATGACAAAATGTGTGTAAATCAAGCGACAAATGAAATCAACGGCTGAAAGAACCATGACAATATAATACAACATGACACTCGCATGTCAGCAGCTGCTCGAAACCCACTCAGTTGCCGAGGTTGGAAACGACATGCTCGCGGAAGTAATAGAACCCAGCAAACGCAGCACCCGGTCCGAGGAGAACATTGCCGACAACGTTGGCCGCACCCGCCGCCACCGTCTGCTTCGTCGTGAGGAATCCGCGGTATCTCATATCATAGGTCAGATACGTCGACAACGCGACGGAAGCCAGGCCGAGCAGAGCGCTGCTCCCGGAGAACAGCCCGCCCGCACCGCCAGGCGTCTCGAACGCGCTGTACAATGCCGTGGCGATGTGCGTCACGGCGCAGACGCCCGCGGCGAAAACGTACGTTCTCTTGAGCGGCGCGACGTCCGACTTGTTGTACATGTCGTGGAAGGTTTCCTTCTCCTGGTCCGGGATGACGACACCGGGTTTGGGCGGGTTGATGAGGTTCTTGACGGCCTGGAAGGCTGACGGGAAGACCTTGGACAAGCCGGTGGCGATGAGGGGAGAGAGGTTGGAGGCGATAGTGACAGCCTGGCGGAACACGGGGTTCTGGATGGGCAGCGAGGCGAGGATGGTGGGCACGCCGAATCCGAGGAGCACGGCGGGGAGGATGGATTTCGCGGTGTTGGTTGGGACGTGGCGCGCGGGGATGTTTCCGGATCCGAGGAGGAGGGTGCCGAGGCCGAGGGACGGGAGCAGGGCCTTGGGGCCGAAGAGGGTGTATGCGGCGACGCAGGCGGAGGGCCTGGAGAGGTTAGCCGAGGGAGAGAACGGGTGGTGTTGGGACGTTTGGGGGCTTACCATGTGGTGACGGCGAGGTCGTGGCCGTAGCGGTTGCCCTCGACGAGCCAGAGGGCGAGGGTTGAGAAAAGGTTGGCGCGGAGGCGGAGGGTTTCGGCCGGGGACTCGGCGGTGATGACGGAGGTGACGAGCTCACGAGAGACGGTGAGGCCGGTTTCGGGACTGGGGAGGAGGCCTTGGAGAGCTTTGAACGAGTCGACGAGGACGTCGGCGGTGGACGGTTGGGCGGTATGGTAGAGCAGCGCTCCCAGAGACCCGACAGCCAGGATCCAAGGTGCCCAGTAGGCCGCCTTGTCGACGATGGGCGGTGCTGGGAGCTCGTCGTTGAAGGGGACGATTCTGAACCTCTTGGGCATGGGGAGTCTCTTGATGCGGTGGCTGGCCGCGGACATAGGAACGGCAACCTTCAAGAAGACCTCCTCGCCGAGGAAGGGCATGAGGTAGTTGACGACGACCTTGGACATGGGCGATCGTCCGGTAAGGATCTTCTGGAGCTGGTGAGCCTCCGCCACGAGGTTCACGGCGCGCTTGTGGCGGTGGATGTGAACTTGGGCCAGGGCGGCTTCGACGGCAGCCTCGGAGGGCTTCTGGTTCTTTTCGAGTATGGCGGTGAGTGCGTTGACGAGCAGTGCGGCGGCCTCGATGGCGCCGTTGCCTCCTTGGCCTGACATGGGGTCGATCTGGCCAGGTCAGGACTCGGTTTGCAGTTTGTACTAGGGGAAGGCCGTTCTCACCTTGTGGCTGGCGTCTCCGATGGTGACGATACGCCTGTAGTGCCACTTCTCAAAGACGTACTCCTCCAGGGGAACGAGCGTCGCCATAATGCGGTTCTTGTAGAGCGACCCAAAGGTAACATTCTCGCAGATGGGGTCGCTCAAGTGTTCCTGGGCCAACTTCTCCAGGTCCTCGTTGGAGTATCTGGGGATTTCCTTACCGCGCAGAGTCTTCTCTACCGCCTTGAACAAGAACCAATACGTGCGGTTTCCAGGCGCGTGGACGACGAGATAGCTGCGGCCGATGGAGCTGCAGACATGCTGTGTCTGGTCCTGCATGCCCTTGGGGCGCTTCGAGATGCCAAAGATGCATCTGGTGCTGACTGGGACTCCTGGTATCGACTGTCAGCTTCGTCGGCGAGGGAAGATGTAAAGGGCCAAAGGCCACACTGACTCGAGTGCTCGTCGGGGGGGAAGTATCCAGGGCTCTCTTGGTGTCCTACGCGCCACATCTCGTCTCTTACGGCGCTGTGGATGCCGTCTGCGCCGACGATGATGTCTCCCTCGAACAAGTCGCCGTCTTCGGTGTGGACTTGAACGCCACCCTTGACGATGTCCACCTTGGATACCCTCTTCTTTGTGAGGACCTTGTCTTTGTTCTTCAGATTATCGTACAGCACTTGGAGCAGCATTTGTCTGTCGATGAAGATGGACGGGTAGCCGATACTGAGACGGTCAGTATGCACAACTTGGCTAGTCGAAGGGGATCATTTACCGCTTCTCCAAGTGGTAGATGGAGTCTGTAGCGCTCTGCGTGCGAGGCTTGCCATCGGAGCCGTACACGGTGGACTTGAGGTAGAAGCCGTCGGAAATGTTGCGCACGGGTTCATAGCATCCGAGCTGGTCGAGAATGCGAAGGCCGTTGGGCAGCATGCCGATACTCGCTCCGACCTGCGGTGCAATCGTGGGATACGCCTCCAGGAGAACATAGTCAATGTCGAACTGCTCCAGCGCGTTGGCCAGTGTGAGGCCAGCCACGCTGCCGCCAGCAATGATTACTTTGAACCCCATCTCGATTTTCAGTGTTTCTGTGTCGTAAAAGAATCGTGAACGTACTAGTTGAGTGTGTGCCGAATGGGAAATAGCTCAGCACATGGCGACGACTCAAGGCTCTTTAGTATCTCGGCACCTATTCCGCTACGAACACGTCGTCTAGAGTCTAGCCCAGACGTCAAAAGATCGGGTACTGGGCATCGTCCGTCCGTTTGGTGAGATCGGGGCTCTCTACATGCCCGCCTGTACGCATTATTTACGGAGATGAGACGCCATGACAGGGTTGCGCTCGTACGGACCCTGGATTCGAGAGCCCGCTGACAGGGGACTGGTTGTCGAAGCCATCCCATCTTGGAAAACAAGTTGCCGAGGAGGCCCATAGATATTGCCGAAGTCTCCCAGAGGAACGCTCCCCTCCCCCCCTTGGCTACGTGTGGCGCGAGGCGGTGCTGAGACAACGGATGGGAATTGGGATGGTCTGAAAGCCGAACTGTTGAGAGCTCATCCGGTCCGTATGTCCGTCCCTTTCGAGTCGAGACGGACTCGTCCTTCCGCGCGGCGCGATTCATTCATTGGGCTGATTCGGCCCCAAATTCTCGGGTGCGCATATCTGATCTCGTCATTCGTTTGATGCCGCGACGCCGCGACGCCGCTTACTCATCGCTTCTAGAAAAACACCAAGATTATCGGACACAAGCTGTTGCTGAGACATTTGCTGCGCTTCTAGTAATTGACCTATTGACCTAGCCTATCGTGACAGTGACAGGCTGGAGAGTTGGAACGCGACAGCATCCAACCGCTGCAATTTTTGTCAAATAAGTTTTTTACGAGGCTGGAAACTCACGCACAATATCTATCAGTATCTGACTTCAAGCAAATCGTGCCAGTCGCAGTACCCACGATTCCGGGCGCCTTTCAGTGCCGTGCCTATCGGCATCGCGGATTCCGACAGCCGCAGCCAACGGCTCCACCCCGAGATCTCGGGAAAGTAAACCCACTCTCGGGCTCGGCCGCAGCCCGTCATGCTGAAGATACGACAAAGACTTGAGCGACAGGCTTCGTATGGGGGTGGCCGTGTCAAAACAGCCAAGTAGTCAAATACCCCTATTTTGGGTCTCTTTTAGCTTTATTTGATATCGAGATGGCTACCGACTACACAGGCTTTGTAGAGCCTCTATACCTAACGTTATCCAGCCCTCCTTTTAATCCCGGTTCTGAGCAGTGTAGGCAGCTCTCTACGTGTAACCACCAGAGAGATGAGAGCCATTCACATGGTTGATACAATGCTACAGTGGTGTGCGCGTACTCCTTGGCGCCCAGGAACGGATGGCGCGAGGTGTGCAGCGTGCTAATTATTCGAAGAGGCCATTCCATAATTAGTCTACGGGGCTGTCAGCCAGGCTTGCCAGGGCAGCCGGCGCGATGAGCGGATCCTTTTATCGGTCGGACAAAAGATTCAGAATGACAACATGGACGAAAACGTCCATTTCTGACTCACTCAGAAACCAACAAAGAAGATCTTTAATCGTGATGGCTCAGACACCAAGATATCGAAGCCCCACTAAATATGGTGGAAGAGCGAAAAGGTGTACAAAGAAAGTCAGATTTATAGACTAGACTAGAGGATTATACACAAATCTAAGTATTAGGGGGGGAATATGGGTGCCCAACCTGTTCCATGAAGGTTGTCAACCGTACCATCCAAACTCCTGTCAAACTCCACATACAAGAGACTGAACCTGAGTAGGAAGGAAAACATCAATCCATCACACGTATGCCCTGTGACTGCCCAGTTTTCTGCGATACAGCCCTGATTCTTTTCGACTCAACACCTCTCAAAGCTTCGAATGACGCTCTCCTCGTGCAAGCACCATGTGACTCCGTGTAAAGGTGTCGTTGGCGATGGCTGCGCTCGTGCTAACATCCAACCCGAGAGCAAACGAGGCGATGATGCCAGCCAGGCGACCTTTCATCTCAGGTGCCGCGCACTCGAGGAGCTTGAGCGCCTCTTTTTGCGTGGCGTAGCCGGTCCCGCCGCCTACCGTGCCGACCGGCAAAGAAGGAATGTAGAGGGACATTGTCAGGTTCTTTGTGACTGGGTCGAGCTCCGAGGTCAGGTGGCTCCACGACCCTTCGGCGACGCTTGCGGGGTCCTGGCCCGTCGCGATGAACATGGCGGCGATGATGTTGGTCGTGTTGATGTTTGATCCGAACTGGCCGTTGCGAATCCCACCCTCCTTGAGCGTTTGCTGGGCCCGGTAGAGACGCTCGGTGCTGACGCCCAGAATCGACTGGCAGGACTCGGGTGTGAGGGTTCCCCAGGCCATGACCTCGACGCCTCTCGGGGCCTTGACGTTGCCCCAGGAGGGCTTCTTGTCGGACGCGAGCTGGCCCTCGATGAAGAAGTCTTGGATCGAGTACCTCGATCTGCAGGCGTCTTGGAGCATGTCGCAGGCGTACTTTGTCGCCTTTGTGACCATGTTCTGCCCCGCCGCGCTGCCGCAGCGGTAGCTGCAGAAAACGTGGACCTGGGAACCGATGACGGAGGGCTTCATCTCCTGGAGCTGTACGTGCGAGCTCGTCGACTCGGCCCACTTCGCAAAACGGGCGAGGTAGGAAGGCAGGGCGCGGGCGAAGACGACGGCGTGGCCGGGGTTGGCAAAGACGAAGACGGGCGCGCGGGACATGCCGTCGCCAAAGATTTCGAACTTTAGGCCGCCCGAGGCGTTGAAGGCTTTGCAGCCGCGGGAGCAGCTCGCAACGAGGGTGGGTTCGTATGTTGCCAGAGGAGCGAAGAGGGTGGCGTCAAAGTCGGGGCCGGAGATGCTCAGGGGACCAGCCAGGCCGAGCGGCACCTGAGAGAAGCCGATGAGGTTCTCGACTTTGATGCCCTTCAGGGCAGCATCGTCTTTTGCCGTGTGGGAGAGATCGTGACCGCTGACGAGAGCGCGCACCTTGTCAGATCGGCTGCTCTCTGGACGGTGAGGTGTAGGTGCAATCTTGGGAAGAACGGCATCTTGGTGGGTATAGGTAGAAGCCATCATGGAAATGTGTCGTTGAGAACTTTGGAGAAGTCAAGAAGCGAACGGAACTGGTCGGGTAGAAAGGGAGTTGATGAGGTTAGCAGTCTCTTTCACTTGTTCCTGGCCGTTGCTTATATATGTTGAACCGTCTGGATTGCTAGCTTTGTTTCTTTGCTCTCAGACTCATGGTCACAGGTGGATTTCCCATTCGAGACCATTTGGCCGGCATGGCAAAACGATCGAGTTGATCCGTGAGTGACAAGAAGACCATGAATCGGTTGATCATCCATCAGAATCTCCCCATTGAGTAAGCTTGCGCTACCTGACTGGCGGACCGGACTCCGTGCCAAAGACACGAGCTAAGCGGCCATCTTTGCTGCTCTCAGCACCTTCAATCCCACGTGGCGCCAACATCGCCGCCACTAAGGAACACACATTGGACTGGACGTGCCAAGGGAGCTATCAGTTGGTTCGTCAAAGAGACTGAGAAGACTAGCAAATAGCTGGCCCAGGCCTCCGCAAAGCACTTGCCACCAACTGCCACATGAATAGGATGCATGGTCTCAGACATCGACCCAGGGGCGCGGCCAGCCCGATGCCTTAGTCCATGGGCCCAAGATACCGACTCGGCTGTTAAAGTTCTTTAGTCCATGCTCGGCTGCAGCTCTCGGTAGATTTGGCCTTGCCATCATGGGAATGCAGTTCATTCAGGTAGGGGGACTTTGTGAGGCCGTAGGGATCGACATCCGACATGGAGGCGCTTGAAATAACTGACCTACAATGCCGGACTAGTGTATCGATTCCTGCGAGTCGGTCAGCGGTTCGGGCCCATGGAAGTCCAGAAGTGAGCTTGGGGAGACAATGGACACGCAAGGGACGATCGTGGCGGTCATTTTCAAGCCTCTGAAGCGAACATGCAACGTCTTGATCGACAGGTTCTGGCAAGCGGACATCCGAAGCACACAGCATACGCCACCCTTCTGTTCTTCCGGGACGTTCTTGTTCATGCCGACTCGAGATAGTTTAACAGCTGGCCAGAGGAGCATATCTCGAGCATGCTGCAGTTCCGAGACTGCGACGTCACCTCTCCGGGCTGCTGCTGAAAGCGGCAGGCTGAAGCGCTTGAATGAAGCCATTGTCTAAACCCATGCATAGAAGTAGGTTACACCACAAGAGCTCTTGAGCAAGGAGAGAGATATCGAAAGTCGTCCCAGGCTTGGACTAGTTGATCTTTCGGCCGACCAGCCTTCTAAGCTGTTCATACTGCTAGAACTCATAGGAAAACGCGTTGCCAATGGATGTAAGGAGCCACGGTGAGACTATGTGCCACAGTGCAGCAAGTAGATTGAGCGTGATGAAGAGCGAATGGTTGATCCACCACAGCTGCAAATGAGCACGAGTCCTCTCCAGAAGGCTGATACGAGCTTCGTATGCCTGCGCCTCTGAAACGCCATTCTATCCAGTTGACGAAGCGGTGGACATGACTTTTTGACCCCCTTTGGCTTTCGCCACGGGACTGGCGCTGATGGCTCGCATTAGTTGCAGAGCTCGCCGTCCCAGCGCTCATGGTCCCTGGCCTTGCCTGTGCTTGGGCCCGGCTAGACCTTACTTACATCATTCGGCAGCTAGGCGCCGAGGGCTTTTCGTAAAGGAGGCGAAAGTCGTGCTACTGCTCGAGTCGCTCGACATTGCTGCGTTTACGGATAGCCGTGTATAGTGCTTCACATAAGCACCATTCAGAGCGTACTTCCATCGGCCGTTCATCCTAACTCGTGGAGTTACCTAACTAGTGGAGTAGGGGCTCTCTTACAGATCTACCATGAAGAACGCGGGCCTCAGGGTCCACTGGTCCAGGAGAGAGTCGAGGGTCTCTCGAGTGCCTTTGGCATGACACCGATCCCATCGGGTGTCGCTGCAGAGAATGGTTCTGATTGCAATTGAATGAACATAGTAATTAGTTCAATAGTCTAGATGGAAATTCTAAGAGCCATATAGCTAAGTTAACATTTCTTCTTCAATCGGTGGGCTCGATAAGTAAACCAAAAACCCTATTGGTTTGCTTGATTTGTCTCGGTCAACCAGCTCACCGAGACCCTCTCCTCACCGAAACCCGGACCCCCTCGGTGAAGCCTCTCGGCCCGGAAGAATGATCCGCCAGCTATCTCCCCCAGCGCGGCCTCACTTTTTGTCATCCCGCCAAACACCGCCCGCGCGATCGCGACAAGCTGCCTTGCCGACCCTCACCCAACGCCCATAACCCCACGACAGCTCCAACCGCCAATACCGCCCCCCGACCGCAACAATGACTTCCACAATCGGCATCCCCATCAAGCTCCTCAACGAGGCCCAGGTACATTTCCCCTTTCCCGGATCATCGGCCGATTGGAGCTAACAAGCGCAGGGCCACATCGTCACCCTGGAAATCACCTCCGGCCAGACCTACCGCGGCAAGCTCCTCGAAGGTACGCCAGTCCTCACTCCACCACCCCAATCATTCAACCGCTATACTGAACCGCAACTGACGGATCGCAGCCGAGGACAACATGAACGTCCAGCTCAAGGACATCACCGTCACCGCCCGCGACGGCCGCGTCTCCCATCTCGATCAGGTCTATATCCGCGGCTCCCACGTGCGCTTCTTCATCGTCCCCGACATGCTCCGCAACGCACCCATGTTCCGCTCCCGCAACGTCCGCGGTCGCGGTGTGGGCATGGCCCGTGGTCGCGCGACCGTCAGCAGGGCGCGCGCAAGCGGTCGCGGAGGCCGTTAAAAAGGGGCGCATCTTCGGCTTGATTTTTTCCCACCCGAGAAACATTCTCTCTCGCACTGGTCACGATCGACAATGACGGAAGGGAACGCTTTGAATAAGGCAGATATTGTGCACATACCAGCCGGCCGCGAGTCGCGATCCATACGGACGGAAAGAAAAAAAAGTCGAAGATTATGTCTTTTGTCCGGGAATGGGAGTTCTTTTTACGTACAGCAGCGCAGAAATGCTGTCTCATGGCATCAATTGTTCCCTGGCGTTACGGTTTCTTGAAAAACAGGGAGAGGATGAGGGACCAGCAGCTGATAGAATGGAGGTTTCGCATGACGTCAGAAGGGAACAGGGCACGATACCGTTTCACGGCTCTGCCACGAGATACTGCGGAAGCGAAAGTAGACCTGTGTCGGACATTGACGGTTTGCCAGAGTAAGCCTGACAGCAACGGCTCATACGCAACCGCTGACATGAAGCTGAGAAGACGTTGCAACAACCTCACAATAAAAACGTAAAAACGCCGCCTCGGCGCCCCCAGAATATGGTTGATCTCTTCCGTCTGTGTCTGGTATCGAACGTTCATGTGTCTATGGTGACTTCTTTTTATACATTATACAAATGGTGGTACAACGTGATGGCCTCTGCGGGTCTACTTCAACCGCTGCAGCGCATCTTGCGCCTTTCCCACCAGCTCCTTGGCCCTGCGCAGTTCCTCCGCGCCCTCGACGGGCACATCTCTGTCCCGCGACCCATCAAGCGCGTCCGCGACGCTCTGCTCGACGCCCCGGACTGCCTTGCGGCCCTCCTCGCGCACCTCGCCCTCCCAGTACGTCCGCGCCGTTTCCCACTTCTTCTGCAGGTTGCGCAGGCTCCACACGACACCCAGCGCCGCGACGGCGCCCGCCTCGTAGATTGACGAGGCGTATTGCGAGACGTACAAGAGACCGGCGAGAGCGGTGCTCAGGGCCGACGTGCTGGAGGCCTGGAGCACGAGTTTCTGCGCGAGGGCCTGCAGCGCGGGCACCGTTTCCTCGTGGAGGTAGCGGCGCGTAAAGGAAATGTGCGTCGGCCACGTGGGCGTGCTTCTTGCAGTTTTGGCAAGCGCCTTGGTGTCGCCGGGCTGCAATTCCGACGACGGCTGCGCGTATGTGACCGCTTGTGTGGTGGTATGAAGGACGCCCGACTCGGCGATGCGACCGGCGAGGTAGACGAGTTCGCGCTCGGCACCCGGGAGGAAGCGCTGGCTGAGCATGTCGGTGGTGAGCGCGCCAACGTCGTCGACGCGCCAAAAGAGCTTCCACCAGCCGAGTTTGCGCCAGCGCGTGCCGGCGAAGGCGAGGTCGAGTTGCTGCTGGAGCTCTTCGTGCGCGAATTGCGACCAATGCGCCAGGCGTTCGTTCATGAGGGCGAGATTGGGCGACGCCGCGCCCTCGGAGAGTTTGCCGGAGAACAGACGCGACTCCTCGGCTTCGATCTCGGCGAGCGTGTTGTTGAGAAGAGAGGCAATGTGGAGTCGGACGGCAGGTTTCGTGGCCCCGGTCTCGTCTGTCTGCACGCCGTTCTTCAACCACTGCACGATGTTGGGCACGTTGCTCTTGTACCACGCCCGCTCGTACTCCATGGCATTGCCGATGTTTTCGCGGATGCGCTCCAGTCCTTTGCTGGCGATGGCGACATCGATCGGCTGGAAAGTCAGCTGCTCGCCCTCCTCGACCGCGTACCTGGGCAGGTTGACTGCCGCAAGCACACTGTCGCGATATTGAACCACGGGCAGCGCTGCAACCGATGCTGCTCCCATGATGCCCTCGGACACGACAATGGCCTTGTGTACCGGAGTTGTGATGGGTGTGTACCGCCCCGTGGCGGATGGAATGTCCACCGTGGGGACCAAGACGCTCTCCTCCAATTCCTGCAGCACCTGTTCTCCCGGCGCCGAGAACGGATTCACCTCCATCAGCAAGAGTTCGATCCCATGATCATTCAGCGCGGGCGACGAGACGTGTAGTTCGTGAAGCAGGTTCGTCTTGGATATTGTCAGCGTCGCACCCTCCTCCGCCTTTTTCTCGCGGCCGATCCGCACCACCAGCGGCTGTTTCGCATCGTGCGCCGCGAGTTCCCGTTCCCACGCAGCCTCGTCGCCCAAGGGGTCTGCGAGCAGCAGGCGCAGCAGTTCACGCGCGGATTTCCCTGGTTCTGCGGCATCTGCAAGCGCGAGCAGCGCCACGCGAATCTTTTCCCGTCCCGGTTGCTGCCGTAAACCCTGTAGCGCGAGCTGCAGACGGGAGAGGTTGACGTGGTTCACGGCGTGTTTTTGCAGTTCCAGCAGCGCTTCAACGAGTTCCGAGCGAGGGTTCTCGGAGGCGGTAGATGGTGTCGAGGAGTGGATGGCGTGCGTCGATGATTGGAAGCATCTGCGCTGTTTGGGCGGCTGTCTTCGGGTGCGAGCGCGAATCGTATTCCGGGGTGAAGTGTTGGAGGGTATCGACAGGGAGCAGAGGAGGCACACGGCGCGGGCTGAAGCTGACGATGATGTTGTTGTCCGTTTGCCCACAGCCATTGGCGAGCCGGCGATGGGCCTCAGTGGAAGTCGCGGCGGCATTCCGTACGAGACATCCGCGTGTCCGCCTCAGTGAAGCTTCTGTACTGCCGAATCGCAAGCAAAGGACAATTACTGAATTCCCAGCGGTGATGAACGGAGCAGCTGAGGTTCGACAAGGTGGGTGACCAGAGCTCCAAAAATGTTCCCCGAGCTCCGATTCAGTGGCGCTCGCCCAGGGCAAAACCTCGGGGAATTACAGGGGTGATGCTCCGTGCGGGTACTGCGCACCTCAGGATGTGTACGTACCTTTCCAGTAGTGTACTGGACACCGGAGTACTTCCCCTCCCCCGCCAGGCGGGAGTTACGTAGGTATGTAGGTATACAAGGTAGGCACCTAGGCAGGCGACGCTCCGATCATGACAGCAACACCACCAGCAACATCACACTCCTAGTCAGTGTAAGTGAAAGGTGTTCAAGCCACACCTTCTTCTACGTCTTGACTCGTTTCCTCGTCACCGATCACATCACGACAACACATCACCCCTCCGAAGCATCCGCTCCGCCCGGCGCACACCGCACTCCCACAATGGCCCAATCCACCGCCCACCGCCGCCTGCTCCAGGAATACCGCGCCCTCACCAACAACCCGCCCGAGGGCATCACCGCCGGCCCCGTGTCGGAGGACGACCTTCTACAGTGGGAGGCTCTGATCCAGGGTCCCGAGGGCACGCCCTTTGAAGGCGGCGTCTTCCCCGCCGAGCTCAAGTTCCCCAAGGACTACCCTCTGGCGCCGCCCACGATGAAGTTCCTCGTGGACATGTGGCACCCCAACAGTGAGTTTCCATCCGCCCGCCGCCTGTTCCTTGCACTTTCTTTCCCAGTAGCTGTCGACACGGCATGACTAACACGGTCGAATGCAAAGTCTACCCCAGCGGCCTCGTCTGCATCTCCATCCTCCACCCACCCGGCGACGACCCGAACCACTACGAACACGCGTCGGAGCGCTGGTCCCCCATCCAGTCCGTCGAGAAGATCCTCATCTCCGTCATGAGCATGCTCGCAGAGCCCAACGACGAGAGTCCCGCCAACGTCGAGGCTGCCAAGATGTGGCGCGAACGCCGTGCCGAGTACGAGCAAAAGGTCCGCGATGGGGTCAGGCGCTCGCTGGGTCTCTAGAGAAGTCAACAGACGAACAGACTAGAACAGATGGAACGATGCAGAGGGAAGAGCGTGGTGAAGGACGCCAGACGCGCGACATAGAGTCCGAGGGCAGAGACTGCCGGGGGAAGATTTGCATAGCACGGCGTTGGGGACTGGAATTTAATAATCGAGTTTGACCGATTAACTGCTTCATCAATGCTGATTACGGAAGAGCCTTGCTCGTCTCCGCTGCTGAACGACGCTATAAATCATGCAGATTCCACTGCCCATGCCCTACACCTACAGCCCGTTCTCCGCCTTGAACTTGTCCCAGCTCTCGTTCAATGTGGCAAACACCGTGGCTGCGATGAGCCTGACCTCTGTGTTGGCATCTTGGGGAAGCTGCTTCGCGTCAGTATACACCGTACAGAACGAAATCATGCGCACGTCAACATACCTTGTCGGGATGACACTTGGCAATGGCCTTCATGTAGTTGATCTTCACCTTGTTGGCCATGACGAGTTCGTGCAATCCGACCTTCTTCCAGCCACTGCCCTCCCAGAGCACCTGGTCCAGGCTGCCGATGAGGGCTCGGAGATTGTCTCTCTTGCCGTCGCGCCACGTCGAAATCCTGGCGTCGACCTTTTCAGACAGCGCAAACTTCTCGTCGTCCTCCGCAGCCGCCGCCTGGTTCTGCTTGCGCAGGCGCTCGACGGCCTGGGAGTTTTTGGCTGGCGTCGCCGCGGGGCGGGGTCGCGCCGGAGCAGCAGGACGGGGTTTGGGCTTCGGCTTCGGTGCGAGTGCCGCCTGGCAGCGCTGGCGACCCGAAATGGCTGTGGCACCGCCGACTCCGTTCTTGACGCAGGTCGACCACACGGCGTGGGCGTCGCCCCAGCGCTCCATCTGCTCGAGAGCCTCGGCCTTGCGACTCAACGCTTTGCCGTATAGGTCACGCATGTCGCGCTGTTCTTGGCCCCCGTTGTCCCCAACGACGGCAACCTGTTCGCCCTGGCCGCCGCCGGGTCCGATAATCTTGAGTGCGGCGTCGGCATCCTCGACTGCCTGTTTAGGCTCGCCAGTCTTGAGGGCCGTCAGTGCACGGTTAGTGAGAATGACAATCGCCAAGGGATGCGAACTTGGCACCGCGGCAAGTGATGCAGAGTATGAAGCCTGGGCCGCGGCATAGTCGCCTCGCTTGAAGTGACCTGTACCATCTAAGCGGTGTTTCGTGGACTGCTGTACAGCAGCCGGCGTGATCGGCGGAATTTGACGAGCAGGACGCGGTGCCGGTTTGGGTGATGGCGGCCGCGCTGGCGGTGCAGGTCGAGAAGCCTGCGGTGTTTGCGAAGACGGAGCAGGGCGTTGGGGTAGTGATTGCGGCTTGGGAGCCTGGGAGTTGAAGAGCAAATCAGGCTCCTCTTGCTTTGGGCGCGTCTCTTCGGGTTGTGGCGTGGTGGCCTTCTTTCTGCGGTGAGGACTGACATAAGAGGCCGCACTATCGTCTGCCGTCGCCAGCTTACTCGCACGCGTCCTCGAGTCCGGCACCGCTGGGCCACCCTGCTGCTGCCACTTGGGAACGGGCGTGCCTCTTCCGCTTGAAGGAGCAGATACCACCGGTGAAAGGTCCCTGGGAGATGCGGTTCTGTGAGGCACGTCCACTCTAGCTGACGATGAAGACTGCCCTGCTTTCCTGAGAGGCGGTCCGCCAGACTCCAGCATCATGGCCTCGTCGGTTGCTTCGACACGACGCTTCTCGGGGGCTTGCATGCGATCCTGCTGGGCGGAGCGCATCCATTTGGGCTGGTTCGGGTCCCCGCCCTCCTGGTTGAAGTCTGCCACTGCCTGCTGCACTTGCTTTTTCCCAG
The DNA here is from genome assembly GCA_001693025.2 of Colletotrichum lindemuthianum. NCBI lineage: Eukaryota > Fungi > Ascomycota > Sordariomycetes > Glomerellales > Glomerellaceae > Colletotrichum > Colletotrichum lindemuthianum. The sequence continues at coordinate 34,081 of MASP02000394.1, forward strand.
TCTTCCACAAAGAGTTGGCCGTCTTGAACAGACTGCTACCCACGGCCGCTGCAGTCTTTGAGAAGTCAGGCTCGCCGCTCGCAGGCGATCGAGCCTCGGCTCGTGACGGGCCATCGCGTCTACCGTCTTCCCGTCCTCGCCTCGGAGCAGGTGCGGGGTTCTTGCCCTGGGCCTTGGCCTTGGCCTGGCGATGCGCGTCGTCCAGGAGCCAGTTTGCTGCTGCCTGCACGTTCAGCCCAGCACCACTCTCCGTCAAGCCTCGCCGCGCATTTTCAGGTGTAAAGCCGTAATCGATGAGTTGTGCGACGGCTCTGTCGAACTCGTCCGTATCGCCTCTGGCAGCTGGTTTTTCGTCTTCGGAGCTCGAATCGGAAGCTTCTATGGGTTTTCCAGGCTCGGGCTTGGGCTGAGGAGGGGTTTGCTTGCGGCGGACCTCCTCGACAGGTCGTGCGAGGTCTCCCAGGAAGTCGTCGTCGTCGTCGTTGATCGGTTGAGGCGGTGCCGGAGACGCGGTCTTGGGCTTCAGTTGGTTCAGCCCGAACGGATCGTCGTCGTCTCCAAATCCACCATTGTTAACCGGGGCCGGGGTCGCGGAATTGGTCCACGCGCTGGGGTTGCTGAGATCCAGGCCTGGGGTGTGCGCAGGCTCGGGAGTCTTCTGGGGAGGCGGTGGGTAGTGGCTAGCGTTGTCGACCTTGGTCTCGGAGTTGAAAGCAGCAAAGAGGTCGTCGTCGTCGTTGGCCTTCTTGCCGGTAGACGAGCCTGGGGATAGAATGCCTGGGGACGTCGTGCGCGAGACGGACGCCGATCCGAGTGTGTCCAGGAAGCCCCCTGCGAAGTGCGACTGTGCCTGTTTCCTCTTCTCTTCTTCCTTTCTTCTCTTCTCCGCCTCGAGTCGTTGCTGTTGCTCGCGCAAGCTCAGATTCGCCGTCGACCTTGGAGCACCGCCAGCGAAGTTCATCAAGTTGCTAAAGCTGTCGCCTGCGGGCTTCGCAGCTGGCGGCTTCGCGGCGGTAACAGACCCTGAGCCTTGTGCCGACAGCGGCGTGTTGCGGCCGGAGGGAAAGGGTGACGGCGTTGAGGTGGTCGGTCGCACAGATCCGAAGTAATTGGCACCTGAGGGGTTCATGGGCGGCGGCTTGCTGCCCGACTTGTTGGCCGACGAAGACCAATCCAGGCCTGAGAGATCGTCCATGTTGTTGGTTCGTGGTGTTTCCAGATTCGATCGTTCATATCATCAGCTTCGTGAGATCGTTAGGGCGTCAATTGCTGCTCAATACATTGTTCGGTTTGTATCGAATTCCCCTCGTGTTGACTGTCCCTTGGACGGACTGGCCGATTGCAGTCGTGTGGACGTAGGTGGCATGTGGATGTGTGGCTGAAGCTGGGGTCATGTGGCTGATGTGGCTTGCAGCTGTGCGTCACCCCTAGCGTCCCGAGGCAGATGCGTCTCTCGGTGATAAGAACTTCGGGCTTAACAACCTATGGGCCTTTCGCACGGTCCCGCAGGATCTGACGGCTGGCGCCGAAAGCAAGAAAGGGGCAAACCATTTCGCGGGAGGGATAATCGCTGGCTGTTACACTTTGGATTTTCAACTTCTTCGCCCACCCCGACGACCCTGTATAAGCTGTCACCGGGATCGCCTTCCCCAGCCAGATCACCGGGCCCGTCGCATGAGGACAATCATTCTCCGTTTCCCAGGCTCAGCCACGGTGAACATCGCGCAGCATCGTTTCTGTTCGGCGCCGTTGGATCCCAACATGGAGATCACACAATGCATGTCTGGCGGAACTCCTGTGCCGCCCCGTGGACGAGCTCCTTGAAGGTCTTGCTGTGAGACGGTTGGGCATTGGCCAGTCCGGGAAATCTCTCATTGTGAAAGAATTGCAATCGCACAATGCTCTTCAATCACTTTGAAACCGTGGGCTTCAGGCTGCAGCAAGCACGGCACGAATCGGCCGAGAAGTGCTCCTCGCGGAAATTGGGCTCCCCAGGCGTTGGACGGCCGCCGTCGTGCAAGATACGTCCCTGCCATACGGAGTACACAGTAGTTCTACCCCGCCGGCGATGATCGCGAGAGTTTTCAGTATCTATTTCTGGCCGACAGGGAGGCGGGGTATCCGGAAGACTGTCGACGAGTGCTGCTAATGCGATTGTGGATAAATGCCGCTTGCCGTGGCAATTGCCATAGCTGCGACGCAGACGACAACGGCCAGCTTGAAGGTCAAACACGATATTCTGTACAATGAGTGCGGCGTCACAAGGGTCGTACGGGGACCGCAACCGTTTCATCATCCAGCCATAACGTACTACGTACAGGGCGAAACGCCCGCATATTTTCCGCTGTCTGGCGTGGTCAGAGTCAACAGTTCCAGAAGATGGGCGTCAGGGCTGCGAGCCAAGCAACGTGGTAGCGGGAGAAGGTCGCAGAGGACTGCTTGTCTTCGTCCGATGCCAAACATGTCGTTTCCGTGGCAGAGAAACAAGCTCTGTAAGGTTAACAATAGGCTACACAGACAAGCAGTTCAGACGGAAAATGTTTGGCGAGGTCAAGCATGGGATGAATTCCTTGCAAAGCGCTCCAGGAACGAGAATGCATTCATGGCAATCGGACAGCCTGCCATTGTCGCTGGAACGGGGTCGCGACTCGCTTGGGTGATTGGCGCATTGTCTCTATTAGCAAAGGGCTGAAACTCGTTTCGAGCCTTCCAGTCGGGGGTGTTCCTGGGAGATGGAGATCAGGGGAAGAACAGACTGCGCGCACAGCACAGCTGACGGGGCGCTGCTAAAATTGCCGCGTCCACGTCACTCTGGAGACTGTTCCTGGGGTTGTAGATGACGATAATATCGACCGCGACTCGCGGCTGACGGGCATCAACAAGACAATATGTCGACGAAAAAGCGCAAGACGAGCGAGGATAACGTCTGTTGCACCGGTAAGACATGCTGTTCGTATAAGCAGCCGTATCAGATCATCGACGATGGGCGAGACCGTCCAACATCCAGCCGAACACCCGACCGTTGAGTCCGGAACGAAGAGATAGCGGTGCCGGTGGCATCGTGGATCGTGGCACGGCTGGAATGTTTGCTTCTTCTCATGCGATTCCCTCGGAGGCCGTCCCAGCTACTGAGGGACTCTCATCAGTGCCAAGTGACAGCCGTTGCCTCGAGTAAGATGACAGGAGAACAACATGCGGCTGTCGTACGCAGGAGCGGTTGTTGTTTCCATGAGAAGAGGGGACTTAATCACCGTGCGGAAGCGCGGGTCGACAACCAAAAGTCCTCATGCTGAGCGCCTGCGGTGCGAGGGCGATATGCCGTGCCTGCAGGTCTGCGTCTTCCGCTTCCCCAATCGCAAGTCCTGAACGGAGAAAACGTTCAGGCGACGACATCTCACGGCATGTCAAGGATCCGTAGGGGTGGGTATTCCGGAATGTGCATGACGACGGTCTGTGGCTTCTCCTTGGTGTTTCCCTGGCCCCATCGGAATACTCGAGGAATTCTGTTTCTATGTGCTGCGCGGTTTCCCAGCTGGCGATCTGAATCCTGGACAAGCCTCTTGTGATGGATGATTCCTCGGCAGGACGGCCGAACAAGACGAAACATGCCAGCCACTTCTTCTTCCCTTGCCATTGTGTCTGGTCAGCACATTCCTAAGGAGCGTCTGGGATAGAGACAGTGCACGCGAACGGACGTGTGAAGCAGACTGCCTTGCCGCGGCTACCATGGCTCAACTCCAATGTCCATTTCAAAAAGAGGAGCGAACGGGGCCAGCATGATCCGGGGTTGGCTGACCGTCCCACGACGAGTCCCATTGAAGTTGAATGAGGACAGGCAAAGCGAATATCAAATGGCGGCTCCTGACGCAAATGAAGTCACCTCGGGGCTTCGTAGGCTGTTGGACATTCGGAGCCGGCGCGTAGCGTATTAGCAGCCAAGTCCTGTGACTGGCAATTAGCGTGGACATGGTGTGGTGTACCCAGTGTACCTGACGGCTGGTGATGGTCGCTGGCGCTGGCGCTGGAAGATGCCTGACGTTAGCGCAGATCCCAGCCGCCGGTTCGGCCCCATATGCTGTGCTTGAAGCTGCGGGCTGGGCTGGTGACGGTCCACCAGCCCCACGGCTTATGTCAGGGGCTGCCACACCAAGGGGGACAGTCTGAGCCAATCACCATGTCCAGATACAGATAATGCAAGATCTCCCCTCCCGCACCCCTTCGGATCCGCAGCTGCAAAAGGGGCAAGCCCGGGCCCCATCATCGACCCCTCCTGCCTGCTGTGTTCCTGTCTCCTGATTCTTGGGCAGGAGCAGGAGACGCCTTCCTCCAAATGCAATTGAAGCCAGCGGGACGATGTCATTGGACGTACCTTGGGCTGTACGTAGATCCTCGAATAGAAAAGAAGGAGCCTTTTAATGCTAGTTTCGCCAGTGGCTGTCTTCGGAATCAGCCTCCTGGGGTCCTCTTCGTCCTTCTGACCTTGGCATTCACCACTGCTCTCACCTGCACACCTGACCAGAGCTCGTCGCTCACCTCGCTGACCGCCTCAGCCTATCAGTGGGAAAATGGCCCCCAGGTGTCATTAAAGCGTCGTGTTAGCGGCCGGTACCTGCATTTCGCCTGTGTCACTTTGAAGCCACCCGCGGCATTTACTTGGCCGCTTAGCCTGTTTGGAGGGAGATCTTCTGCAAGCCATGCCCATTCCTCAGTTTTCACTTGCGTCCACTCCGAAGGTATATGTACTATTATTATTATACTCCGTACATACTACGTCGTACATAGTAGCAGGCCGTTGGTGCTACTGCACGCTCCAATCAGGCCGTTCCTAAGGTAAATCGCCATAAGGCTCCCGAGGTCACATTTTGGGTCAGTGTACCAGATACCTAAGGTACCTTAGCGTACCTAGGCGTGCCAGGGTACCTGTAGCCAAACGGCCACTTCGCAAAGCCAGCGAAGCAATACGTTATGAAGCAGTCACGGCAGGACAAACTCGCCAAGGCAAGGCGATGGAGGCCTTCGAAGTGTTTAGCACAAACACCTGCCTTCGGCTACCCGACATATCGTGGCCAGTCTGTCCGCACTGCTGCGATGCGGTGTGCGGTGTGCTGCACCGCATAGCACATAGCGTTTGCATCGTCATCACGTCTCCATCGTCGTCGTTGCAGCCCCTCTCCCCGCTTCACCTCACATCTCACCGCCCAAGTCTCATCTCGCATTGCCAGCGAGCAATCTGCCATGTCCCGCAGCCTACGCGTCCGAGATACTTGCCGAGTGCATCTCTCGACTCGAATCTGCGCATTTGCCTTTCGATATTTCCAAGCATTTTTGCCCTTGCTTCTGTAAACGGAACCCCAACTGCGCCCCAACCCATGCTTCTTCCACAGGCTTCACAGTTCAATAAGTAATACGCCACAACAAACGTCTAACCCGTGGACCTGAGGCGCGCATTGCCTTTCGCCTCTTCCCCTACAAATCCTGCGTTGGTTCGTCCGACGTCGACGTCCGTGTCCGCCGTCGTCTGGAGTACACAAGCCAAACGTCGTTTGGTGTTCCGAGCCAGTCACACCAGAAAGGGGCAGGCAAGCCGTTCCCGAGTGCTGCAAAGACGACAGGCCATGATGATTTGGCTGGTGCCAGTACGATCCCAGTAGCACAGCCAGCGGGATCCCTGTCCCGTCGCGCTGGCCCGGCCCCTTGAAGCAGTACCTTAATCTATCCAAACCCACATCGTGAGCGATCCTCCCACACGGTTCGCCCGACCGCCAGCTTGGGGACTGGTCGCCGTGCGATGCCGCCGGTGCTGCTGCGTGGTAGCGTTGCAATCGCTGGCAGCCCTGACCCTTTCGCCTCCGCGAGACGGACGGAGGCAGCTCAAGGCGGCAATCGTCCGCTGTCACTCCCGCATTGTCGACTTGACTGCCCATCACACTTCCTGTCTGAGGGTCCGTATCGCTGATCTCGGGCCACCAAGACCCTCACACGAAGACGACAGACGCAACGACTGGCAGCAGGGTGAGTACTTTGCATGCGTTCCCACGTTGCCAGAGATCGCCATCGAGCAGGCAAGTGGCCGGAAATATGACCGAACATTAACGGAACGAGCCACCATATCCCGGAACGAAGAACAGACGAGATGCGCCATTTGTCTGCCTCATCCCAGCCGCATTGCAGGCCAACATTAAACAGTCCGAACTGTGTGTCTGTTCAAGGCGTTCGAGTCCACCAGACTACCTTGCGGAACACCCAAGGTCACTTGACTTGCCCCCATCACGTCGCTCGTTCCTCGGGGTGGCTGAGGATGGGGAGCTACCCAGTACCCACCACCAGGCGACGCCTTCGTGTTGAGACCAAGACGTGATCAAGTTCGCAGGCAGTCAAGTCAGATCAGACCTCAGATCAGACAGGGCCATGGTAATCGGTCTGATGCGCACTCTTTATCATCGTGGCTGCCGTGGTGTGAAATATAATCACGTACGAAGCAGGTGAATCGAAGTTTACTCACGCATCCGTATACCGCGCCGACTGCACGACGTAACTCTGCGAGGGTGCGATTGATTCGACCCCGTCCATCGTATCGCATCCTAGCCCATCCCAACATCCCTTCACCAGCCCACCCCTGTCAAACATGCTTCCCCTTGACCTCACACCCCCTTTGGACCCCGTAACACCCTACCCTGCTGCTGCTGTGAGGTACTTGGTACTGTATGGGCGTAGTATACTTCCATCGAGCCAAGCCATGGACGGAGTGGAGGGAGAAGGGGGCGTTTTTTGGAAAGGAAGACCCGTGGAAACAAGAGAATGAATGGGTGAATGGAGTGAATGCACCTTGGGCGATGCGATGGCAATACCTTGACGGAGACAGGCAATAGATAATTACGCCACTATCCTCAGTGGCAGAGAAGTGCGCTAAGAACAGAGGAAGCCAAGGGGGTGCGATACTCCTCCACCAGAAATGCGAAATGGCATATCCTCTAGCCATGTCTCTCTCTCCACACCATAAGGAACACCCAAGCCCTTCTTTTGTCTGCATCACCTTCATTCCAATCCCTCTTTTTACGACTCGCTCCCCCTCCTTCACCTCCCCTCTTTTCGTCAACTTGGCTTCACGGGGTCTCTGACTGTCACTCTCGTTTGCTGGCCTCACCACCTTCTTTTGATCTTCCCTGACCTCGTGGCGCCTTGTCGCACTCAGCCATTCCTTTTTTTCCCCCACGTCTCCCACAACTCGACCCAAGGTCCATCTCCTCCTATCTCCTCCTCTCTCGACTTCTCCCGAACCGTGGACATCGCTCCTTTTGTCTTGGCTTCCTGCACATACACTTTCTCAACTGTGTCTTGCAGGCCCAACACATTCATTTCTCTGGAATCCCCCGTCGTGTGTGTGTTGATCGCATTCGCTTCTTGACTGGACTTTTTTTCTGAACGACGCAGCTGTTGGTGATCGACAAAGCAAACGACTTCTCCCTCGAGTATCCAGCCTCCGTAGCTCCCGTCTCGCGCCCACCCCGATTCCATTCCCGATTCGACCGCAACGGCCACCGGACAACGTCTTACACGAGCCGCATCGTTTCGTCACATCGCAACCGTCGCATCTCAAAGTCTTTCGACGTCGACCACGAACCACGCCCGTAACCCGTTCCACTCGTATCAAGTGCATTTTGGCATCCAACTGTACAAGAGGAGGATCCGTAACCCATCATCCACGCTATCATCCCCCGCCGCCCACGACGACGACTGCTATTGCGCCAAGCTCCAGTATCGCGGCCACAGCCATCATTTCTCATCCTGGACTCTGTAGTAGTGGACTCTGACGCCAGATCACCCTTGCGTCGCAGTAAAACAGCTGTCGTATTTCCAAGGTCGAATTTCAACCGAGGTCTCTCATTGGCCAGTTCGAGGTTGAAACCATCACCACCCTCAACCTCAAGGCCTCACCTTCCCAAAACTGAGGAGGTCACGTGCCACCACCTCACTCACTGGAAACCTGAAGAAAAAATTACTTCAAGGGCATACGATTGTTCGCATCATCTCAAAGGCCCCTGCGATCCTTTTCTTACTGCGCTCTGAATTGTTGTGGACGTTCCCTCAAAAGGAAGGTATCACTGATCAATTGCACCTGCCTCCTTCCACAAACAGATTCACCACCGCAACACCGCAGTGCAGCCTCACCTCATTGCGGTCTCCCACAAAATAACTTACTCAGATTGCGCCTGCCTTTACAGCTTCACACCTCCTCTGGTGATTGACAACAACAACAAAGCTCAAACTCGCGTATATCAACCTCTCCCACTCCAACTCAGTTACACGAACAATCTCCTGCAAACTTCACAGAGACAAACTGCGACCACTCTCTCACACGGATCCTTGCCCAGGAAGAACACCCAAGTATCCTTTGCTCAACTGCAATCATTTCGGAAAACCCCCAGTATTCCTCATCACCACTCCAGCTGGACCTTGGACCTTACTGGACTTCATTCAATATCTCCTACATTGCTTAGGGATACTTTGGTTGCTCAGGAAGCACTTTGGTTTCGAATCGTCTTCCGGCCTCTTTCCGTGTTGACGATTCTGCTTTGGTCCTCTTTCTGCAACTTGTTTCTTTGATACCCATTCCCCGTATCATTTCTTACGTACCCTATCGTCACTCCTTCAGCTTCATTCACCGTCAAGATGATGCTCAAGAACTTCGTCGTCGGCGTCGGCATCTTGGCCACCGGCACCCACGCTTTCTGGCGCATGGAGTGTCCTGGCCGCGTCGGTCTCGCTCGCGTCGACCCTCTCATGGCCCCGGGCGAAGCTGCCCCTCACGCCCACGCCATCCACGGCTCTTCCGGTATGTCTACGTGGATTCCTCCCCATTGTCGCGGATGAGACTAACACCTGCAGGCATCTCGCCCACGGCCACCTTTGGTGACCTGGCTGCTGCCGACTGCACCTCGTGCCGTGCCACCGCGGACAAGTCGGCCTACTGGCACCCGGCCCTGTACTTCCAGGACTCCGCCACTGGCGAGTTCGAGATCGTGCCCCAAGTCGGGGGAATGCTTGCGTATGTCTCTGTCCGCGTCCCGACGTCAATTGCTTGCTTGTGCTAACCATCACAGGTACTACCTTCTTAATGGAAAGAATATCAAGGCGTTCCCTCCTGGCTTCCGCATGGTCGCCGGTGACACCGACCGCCGCAACTACACGGCTGGTGACCCCTCCAAGCCCGACCCCGAGAAGTCAATCTGGTCTGCGCTCGGTGAGACCAAGCAGTCCATCCTCGAGCAGCGTGCCGTCGGATTCAACTGTCTCGACTACGACCGTGCTCCTGAGGGCACTCTGTACCGCCACTTCCTTCCGGACAAGGCATTCCTCGACTCGAACTGCGCTAACGGCCTTCGCTTCGAGATGATGTTCCCTTCGTGCTGGAACGGCAAGGACCTTGACTCTGACGACCACAAGTCCCACATGGCTTACCCCGACCTCGTCCTTGACGGAACCTGCCCCGAGGGATTCGAGGTCTCGACCCCCAACATGCTCTTCGAGACTATCTGGAACACATACTCCTTCAGGAACCGTGCCGGCCGCTTCGTCATTGCCAATGGTGACACCCAGGGCTACGGATACCACGGCGACTTCATTTCCGGCTGGGACGAGGACCTGCTCCAGAACGCCATCAACACCTGCACCAACCAGTCCGGCAGACTCGAGGACTGCCCCGTGTTCGAGCTGCAGAGCGAGGAGAAGTCCAGGCAGTGCAAGATGGAGATCCCCAACGTCGTTGCCAAGGACAACGTCGACGGTCCTGACAAGTCTCTGCCCGGCAACGTTGCCATCACGTACGCCGACGGATCTTCCGAGGGCGGTGCTGCACCTGCCAGCTCCTCCACCATTGCCGCCCCTACCATCCCGACTCTCACCTACAAGCCGGGCAAGACGGCCACGGCCAACCCCCTGCCCGGTGAAGTTTTCCACGAGAGCGGCAAGAGCAACTACGTCTACCCTTCTGCTCCCTTGACTGCTGAAGGCGCGTCTCAGCCTCCCACGCCCAGTGAGCCTGCCGCGCCTAGCACTCCTGCCCCCGTCTACGACCCCATCACCACGGCTCCGCCCACCTCGACGCCTCGCTTCGTGTCCACGCAGACCGTCACGAACGGCAACACGGTGTCCATCATCTTCTGGGAAGAGGAGATTGTGTACGTGACCGAGTACGAGGACATTACCTCGACGCTCACAGTCACGCCCACGCCCACGCCCACGCCCACGCCCACAGCCACGCCCACGCCCGCCGGTCTGCGCGCGCGTCACTTGCACCACCACCGCCGTCACCACTTTTAAGCGGCGACGCGTACCAAACTTCTCTTTCTCGGTTCGGGGCTGCGAAAAAAATCGGGTGGGGGGTGTCTTCTGTACAGGACACAAGCATCAGGATGCTTGATCCTTTTTGCTCTATCAATCGAATTCTTAACCACGGAACGATTTGACTTCCCCTTGGTTTTCCCGCATCTGCTCCACGGAGCCTTTCGCTGTCTGGACACTTTGCGCAGACACGCTTTTTTTCTGGAGGTAGCTAGCACAAGCGCGGCCCGGACGGCCAGCGCCATGAGATATGGAGATCAGTAGGCGGCAAATCATGAGCTCGAGTTCGTTCTCCTCCCAGTTTTCGTCTGGTGTGTTGCCGACTGGCGGCATTGTTTTCGGTTGCATTTACGTTTGACGACCATGACCATGCTGTAGGCGTTTGAGATACCTTTGAATGTGACATTCGACCACTGGCTTTGCAGTTGTAGATGATGTCTTGAAGCAGTATTTCGTGGAACAGTAGTTTGTAAATCAGTAGTTCGAGAATCGCTAGCTCGTGAACAGAAACGATGATTGATCTGCTCGCTTCACCGTCTGTTGTCGTCCTCCTCTCCGTGTTGTGTAAAGAGCGATGTGATGGCCAGACTTTGACAAGACGTCCAAGGTTCCCCGCACTCGATGCTGCCACTCCCGTCGTTCCGACAAGCGACGTCGTCGAGCCAAGACTCGGCCATCTTGGACCTTTGCTTATCCGCCAGACGGCGTAGTGATTCTAGACCGTATCGGGGCATACCCGCTCCAACGGCGACGGCGAAGACGGTTGACCTGCATACGGCCTACCGTCTGGTCGAATGAAACCTGGCCATTCCCGACGCCGCGGATGCGGGGTGTCTTGCGACGCCAGCTCCTCTATTGCTGCTCTTGGAGTGATGGAGCTGTCCGGACGGTAGAGAATCTAACCAGCAAGCTCGACGGGATGTGTAGTCATCTACTGCCCGGCAACACATACAGTCTTTGACTTCTCGGACGACGATCCTCCGTGGATCTGGGGTGGTGGTGCTTCTGGCGTCGCATTTCTCCATGCGATGCTGCGGCTTCCTACAAGGATAGAAGTGTCGTTTCTCCTCACGACCCCTCTCGTTCCGAAATCCCCTCGTTCCCTCACTGGGTAAATATTGCAGACCTTGGTTACCGAAGGGCCGGTCACAGAGGGGCTACGAGGGGCTACTACGACGCATCGAAGGACAGGTTTTCGACTCGGACCACGGGTAAAGATGGCTCGAACTATGACGGTGATGGGTGGTGTCGTCGCTTTTGTCTTGATTGCGGGGATGGCGGTCCAAACATGGATGTGGGATGTTGGGGTATGTTACATTTTGTTTCTTTGGTTCGATGCAATCGAGGAGATGTGATGTGGGCGAAGAGGTAAAGGTGAGGTTGGTGTACGCGTGATACGTACGTCTGTCTATATGAAGACGTCGTCCACCTCGTCCACCCATCGTTGACCCGGATTTCCCTGATTCGTTTATCAAGCGTCACGTCGCTTACATCACCGCAGCAGACGTGCCACACCGACCTCTCCAGCATGCGCTCCGTCATACTCTCCGTCACCGGCGGTCTGGTGGCCACGGCCTCGGCGCTCGTGAGCCCGGACGGCACGGGACGTCTGCCGGCACTGGGGTGGAACTCGTGGAACGAGTACGGCTGCGACATCAACGAGACGGTGTTCCTCAACGTGGCCAAGCTGATGATTGACCTGGGGCTCAAGGACCTCGGGTACGAGTACGTCAACATTGACGACTGCTGGAGCGACAAGGAGCTGAGGAGGGACAACGTCACGAAGGAGATCATCGTGGACAAGGCCAAGTTCCCGCTGGGGATCAAGCACACGGTGGACCTGATTCATGACATGGGGTTGAAGGTTGGGATTTACAGTGATGCTGGTGAGTGGAGCGGTTGTCTGTGGTGTTTGTTCCGAGGGAGTTGAGGTGATCGTGGGGCAGAGGAATGCTGCGATGCAGACCTTGCGTATAGTAGTGTTTCATCAAATCTGACGGCTTTCGTGTACAGGAACCTCAACCTGCGGCGGCTTCGAGGGCTCGCTTGGGTACGAAGAAATCGACGCCGCGACGTTTGCGAAATGGGGCATCGACTGTAAGTTCATGTTCCCTCTCGTCCCGACGACGACCCCTTACCTCACAACCCGCCCTTGTTATCTCTCCCTTTTACCTTTGAGAAAGTCTCACCTAGCTTTTTGTCCCCCCCTCCGACCTGCGTTTCTGACACACCCATCCATCCATCCCCAGACCTCAAGTACGACAACTGCAACGTCCCCTCGTCGTGGTTCGACGACTGGAAGTACGTCCCCGAACTCTGGCTCGGCGGCCCGCCCGACGAGAACCAGGACAACGGCGACCCCGTCAACTCAAAAACGGGCGAACCGGCCCCCGAGGGCTACGACTGGTCGACCTCGCTGACGGCGGAGCGCTACCGCCGCATGCGCGACGCCCTGCTCGCCCAGAACCGCACGATCCAGTACTCCCTCTGCGCCTGGGGCCACGCCCACGTCGAGGCCTGGGGCAACGAGACGGGCCACAGCTGGCGCATGTGGGGGGACATATACCCCGAGTGGCACGGCCAGCACCAGTGGTCGTGGGGCCTGATGCCCATCCTCAACCACGCGGCCTTTTGGTCCGGGCCCGGGGTCAACGGCTTCTGGGGCCACGGGGACTGGGACATGCTCGAGGTGGGCAACGGGAACCTGACGCTGGCGGAGAGCAGGAGCCACTTTGCCTTTTGGGCGGCGCTCAAGAGCCCCCTCATCATCGGCACGAAGCTCGAGGGCATCCGGCCGGAGATACTGGCGATACTGGCCAACGCGGAACTGGTGGGGTTCAACCAGGACCCCGTGGTGGGCAGGGCGGCGCAGCCGTACAGATGGGGCGTCAACCCGGACGGCGCGTGGAATCTGACGCACCCCGCCGAGTACTGGGTCGGCGAGAGCACCGAGGGGACGCACGTGTTTGTGCTCAACACGCTGGGCGGCGTGGAGGAGAAGAAGGTCGTCTTTGCGGACGTGCCGGGGCTGGAGGCTGGCAGGAAGTACGTGGTGCACGACATGTGGACGGGCAGCGATCTGGGCGTCTTCGAGGACGAGGTCACGGTGGAGTTGGAGAGTCACGATACGGCTGCGCTGAGGATCAACGAGGTCAAGTGCGGGACGAGGAGGGCCTTGCGGTGAGATGACATATGAACAGTGGGTGTGAGGCCGTTAGTGAACTGGTTGTTGGACCAAATAGTCTCACCTGACCCAGTTGGACAAAGTAGTCTCTGAGAATAAAATCTCGATTTTGTGTCCTGAAGCAGTGGATAAATAGCCTCATAAATAAACCTCCTAATCCCAAGTCTGGGTTGTGCCCAAAAGAGTACAGTTTTGTTTATTTCCATTGGATAGCACGCAGCTTCATCAAACATCAAGACGACCAAATCAGCCCGCAACATGCCAGCGCACCATGAGGCTATTCCCAAAACCGCGCCCTCGCCTCCCCCCCAGCCGACCCGGCGAATTTCACATCACATCACGCTCCCCCCCCCCACGAAACGTCTAACCCGTTTGGTGTCTGTAATTTGCAAAAGAAGATAGAAACAGGAAGAGACGACGCCGGTTAGTCTCTCACCTCCCTCTATTAGGAATGCATTCCCCGTGGCGACGCTCTGGATACGCATTCCTCGAGGGTGATTAGGCTGAGACCTGGTGCTGGCCGGCCGGGGCGACGGCCCTTTGGCGAAAATATGCGTCCAGCCATGCTGATTTCATCCGCGTCGAGACTATGAGGGAACGACATGGCTTGTCGTTTGGCCAATCTAATCGTTTTGGAGGTTTCTGTTCTTCATTCTTTGGGCTTGTTTACACGCCTGGTTGCCCGAGTTGCTCTGTTTTCCATATCCGCCCAGCCGAGTGTAATCTTAATCGAATAATACCATCAAAGCGAACAACTGCCCGACATACACACGACGAAGGGTGGCACGAAACGGATGTCTGCTTCGCATCATGAGATTTCCCCTCTGCAGCTTCACCGCTCACATCGTCTCTTGGATATCGTCCGCCCTCGACCGCAAGTGAGGCAGACCGTCGTCACCGCCACGCGAAGCCATCACGAAACCTTTCCGCCGCAGTCCGTGGACATGTCGCTATCGTCGCTCTTCAACCGTGAGGAGCCCACCGACGCAACCGCCGACCCAGGCAGTGGAGGCGGCAGCGGAGGCGGCGGCGGCATGACGCTCCCGCTTCTCCTCGCGATAGCCATCGGCGGCGGCATTCTGCTCTTCATCTGCCTCGCCTTCCTCCTCATCGCCCTCGCCGGCCGCCGCCACCGCGCCAAAACCGCCTCCTCGACGTCCGGCTCGCCACAACTCGGGACCGAGTGCTCCGGGTCCCCTCGCACGCCGAGCCCGCGGCCGCGGCGACTGACGAAACCGAGACCGGAAGGCGGCGGCGCGACGTACGTGGACATGGTCGAGATCCACGAACAGCAGCCCCACAGATCGCTCGCGTCCATCATTGGCATGCCGCGGAGCAAGACGTTTAGCATCTTCGGCACGCCCGCGGAGGGTGCGGGCGGGCAGCAGAGGGGCGGATATCTCAGGCGGAACAACAGCTGGATCGACGAGGACGCCATCCACGGACCGAGGGTGCAAAGGGACGAGCGGCGGCTGAGCATCCGCGACAGTTTCATCCTCCGCACGCCGACTCTGCCGGACGTGTTGAACTTCAAGGAGGAGGAAGCCTTTGGGGAGAACACGTTCCGCAACGAGCTGCACTTCCCCCCCGTCCAACCGCCTCGGCCGGTGAGTATGCCCGCGCACCCGGGCCAGCCGCCGCGGATCCCGCTGCCGCGGACGGCGTCGTACGAGCTCGCGGAGAAGCTGGCTGCCGCGGCCAGGGGCGGCGTGGTGTCGGCGAGCCCGCAAGGGCCGCAGGGTCCGAGGCCGGTGCCGTTGCAGCGGTTGCGGCACAGGACCACCGAGTCCGACTTGGCCGAGATCCTGCGCTCGACGGAGGAGAGGTTGCAGAACAGCACGCCGAGCAACAGTCGGCCCGCCACGAGACAGCGAGCCACATCGACGTCGGCGGGTTCGAGTGTGCAGACGCCACGGGCATCTCCCACGAAGGCGGGCTCGCCGATCAAGGTTGCAGGGTCTCCTGTGAAGCACGGGTCGCCGATGAAGAACCACTCGCCAGTCAGGTTTGAGGGCCCGGAGAAGAACATGGTGTTAAGTCACGTTGGACAGGCGATGGGTCCTTTGGTACAGCAGCGCGCGAGAACACCGAGTCCGCATAAGAGGCTGGGTGCTGTGCCCATGCTGCAGACGCCAACCCATCACCACAAGAGGAACACCTCGCAGTCCTCGGCGGCCTCGGACGGCGATAGCCTGTTTGGGGAGACCACGCCTGAGATTGACCACATCATTCTGCCCACAGGGCTGTCGAGCCCGAGTCGCAGGTCCGATCACGAGTCGCCCGGAAACGACAAGCCAGAGGATAGATGCATGTCGATGGGCTCGCTGGGTAGCAATGCTTCGTCGTCGCTATCGACGTTGTACAGCGTCAACGAGCCAGAGGACGACGCAAAGACTGGTGGCGAGGGTGCTGTTCGCGGTAGGAAGCCAAAGGGCCTCGTCATCGACACCCATATGTGCGATCCCTTCGTCACTCCTCCCGAAGTGCCACCTCGAAGTCCCAAACGACAGTCGTCGAGCCTCCCGCCCCTGCGTCGAGACACACCCCCAGAGGAGCTGCTCGAGATTGAGATCGAGGCCCCATTCAACTCCAAGTCGGCCACCAACTCGCCCATCCCCAGGCCGCTGGATGTCGTCAAGAGGAGCAGCCTAGCCGAGAAGAACCAGACGCGGTACTCCATCATGATGCACTCGCCCAGCCTGGCCGGCTCGCCCGAAGCCATCCGCCCGAGGAGCGTCATGTCGCAGAAACCCGTGTTCCTCGTCTCCAGCAACAGCGTCACCAGCATGAAGGCCAGCCCCGGGACGTCTCCCGAGGACAACTCCCGCCCAGCCATGCCGGACAAGAGAACCACCTTTGGCCAAAAGGTCAACATCTACCCGCCGCCGCTCAGCCTGCGCCCAGCACAGGGCTCGCCTAACCGCGAAGCTCTGGCGATGAGGAGCCCTGATGGCGTGGCGTCGGTTCTGGGCGGGAACGTGTCGCCCACGATTCGTCCGGTTCGCCCATCGCCGGCCAGCTCTCCATCTTCGCCGACACGCCGGCCGCTCCCCAGCCCTGATCTCGTTGACCGACGCGGCTCACCGACGCCCGGACGGCAGAGACGCCGCGGCATGGCGAGCCCGATTCGCGAGCGTGCCGCTTCACGCCAACCCGCCAACCAGCGCGACAACAAGATTTTCTCGAGTTCCGACATTCCCGCCATCGTCCTCAAGCCAACCAACTCGCCCAAACGCAACTCGTTCCATCGCGACTTCGCCGTCATGGGGCTGCAGTCCACCGTCGCGCAACTGCGTCGGATGAACAGCCAGATGAGCACGCTGAGCGCCGGTTCGTCGCTCTCGGATCCAGAAAGCCCGACGTTGCCCAACATGCGCGGCGGCGGATTCAGTCCCGACCGGAGCAACAGTCGTGTGAGCAAGATCGGAAGGCAGAATTACCTGTCAATGGGTATGAGTCCCCAGGGAAACAGGAACACAAGGGCGTCGATCAAGGCAGCGAGAAATTCCATCGCGGTCATCAAAGGCAGGCCTGGAGGAGGGACGAATATGGAGAACCTGGAAGCTGCTGCGGCGGCGGGGGAGGGCAACGGCAGTCGTGTCATCAGAGGCCCTAGGCCGTTGAATCCAACACCGAGAAGCGCAGGGAGGGGGTCGAGGAATGGAGATGTCGAGAGCCCTACGCGAAGGGAAAAGTGTGAGGGGTTGAGAGTGATCCAGAACGAGGCCCACGATAGTGCCACAAGTCTGAGTACGTACGACGATGGTGGTCAGCGACAGTCGCAGGTTCTTGCTGCGGGTGCGCATCGGAGCAGCTCCAACTTGAGGCTCTAAAGGCGGTTGGTTGGATTTCTTTTGTCAGGAAACGTCTGTGGACATGGATTTGGAGCGACGGTAAGCGATTATTCCCGGGTATTGTGTCTCGTAACAAGGAGTCGATATGTTCTATCGGGACTGGGTTTAGCAATGCAGGGTTGGGAAAACATCACCGCTCGAAGCAGAGGTTTACTTAGCATAGCAGATAACACACCTCCGCACTAATAGCGAGGAGAAGTAATAGAAACGTTACCCTACCTCGTATTGAGTCCGGGTCCTATCCATGGTATCATGTCGTTCATAATCGACGTCAAGCAAAACTTTTGTCTAAGGCTCATCCACCCTCGGCCTCTTAATCTCGGGGTCGTCGTGGCCGTTTACACCGTCACCATTGACCTCGTCATGTCCGCGCACCCGGCCAGCACCCTCGCCAAGCTCGCCACCTCCCTCGGCCTCGTCGTTCTGGCCTCCGATCCAGTTTCCGTCCGTGTCAAAGTGTTCGTGCACATTCTCAGCCGTGATCCAACCGCCGCTGCCGGGGAAAGCGGGAGGCAGACCGCCGTCGGACGCTCCGTGGAGTACACCCGTGTAACCCTCGATCGGCTCGTGGTCGCCCTCGAAGATGATCCTCCCACCGTCGTCCTCGTCCTCGTCTTCGTCGACCGGGTCCGGGTGGAGCTCGGAGCACGCGGAGATGGCATCGTAGAGCTTGTGCATATCGGTCTGCGCCCCGCCACTAACCGCGGGGACGAGAGTCAGGTTAATGGTGTCGAAGTCCTCGTCGCCGTCGCCGCCATCTGAGAGCTGAAGCTGCAGCCAGATGGCCTGGATAGGCGTTGCTTCGGAAGTTGTTCCGACTTGCTTAACTGCGTGGATCGAGATCGAGGGGTAAGGAATGGCGACGCCTGCGCCGGCGACTGACGAGAAGATGATGAAGTTCCTGACTCTATTAGCGTGCGCCAGCGGGCTCTCTTGCGTCGGACTCACTCCGAGTTGACGAATACGGAAACCGTCTGCTCAGCCAGCTCTTGGGCCGACTCTAGCAACGTAGCACCCTCTGGAGCTGTGGCGGCAGCTGACAGATCAGCGGGAAACACAGCCAGGTTTCCTTTTTGCGACGCGGGGACCCAGGCCTTGGCGTTCTCGAGATGGTAGTGCAGCACTGGTTTTCCGCCAAAGAAGGTCTCTGGCGTCTGTGACTGATGCTCCTCAATGGGAACGTAGTCTCCCACCGAGGGCGGGGAGCGAATCGTCGTGGGCAGCATGCTGAGCGGCTTGAGGAGCTCCGACAGAGGGTTGTGTTTAGGATCTGCTGTGAGACCCTGCTTCATGGTGGGGGAGCCGTTGGATGGACCGGGGAAAAGTTGCATGAGCTCTTATCATATCACCACGTGATGCTGTCGTGAACGCAGGTAGGCGTACCTGATTAGGTGCCTCGTCTGGGTTACCTAATCAGGTGCGGCATGTGGGAGAATGTCGGCTGAGCAGATGACGTAATAGGCTCAGGTACGTTCCTCACCCCCCACGATCCAGTCGGGGCTTGAGCTCCCCTGCTGCCGACATCCTCCCGAGCCCACACAGTGACCTACCAGCCTTTCGAGTCCGTCGCGGGGACGACACCACATTCTGAGCTGCGTTGCGTTTGCGCCTCCGATTTCCCACGGACCTCCTCGAGCCTGAAGCAATCCCCCTTCCGCACAGAACTGATGCCACCATTTTGCAGCTGATCCGCCCGTCGCCACGGCTGCCACGCTCTCCACCATCATGTACAACAACCGTACGTCCTCTGCTTCCGATTGCCCATCCTCGCGATATACTGACCCGTACCCAGGTTCCCACCCGCTACTACAGCAGGTGCCCCTCACCGTATCCCCCTTCATCTCTCTGCCGACGGCCACCACCCTCTCGTACAACTACAAAGCCATGCCCTCTGCCCTCCCGCCCTCCGTGCTGGGCGTCTCCGACAGCTCCGCGTCGTCCTCCGATCCCGCCGCGAAACCAAAGTACGTCGTCTCGCAGTCCGGCCACGCCGCGCACCCGGACGAGATCATCGCCTCGTGCCGCCAACTGCAGGCGCACATCTCCAAGATGCAGGAGGACGCCGAGCGCGAGCTGCGGGAACTGGAGCAGCGGATTCGCGACCACGAGCTGGCGGAGAAGAGGCGCGTCGCCCCCGGGTGGCTGGACAGTGAAGCGAGACTGCTGGAACCCGAGAGGAAACCGGGTAACGTGCTGGAGGACGCGCAGACTACGGCCGCCGGGGCTGGCGCGAGCGAGATGCCGGCGAACGACCAGGGTGCGGAGCTAGATCGCGTGTTTGGGGGGTTGAGCATGAAATAGAGGATAGCTGGGAAACAGGCATACATCTCTATAGCATCGAGGGAATTTGTATGGGTAGGCGTTTTTGGTTTGAGCTTGGCAGAGTTCGAGCTCTGGGTGGGCGGGCATTTGAAATCACGCTTGTTTCCTTGGTGAAGCCAGCTCTATATAGGTATGTTACTACTGGCTCTCTGTCATCGTAACAGATCATGTTTCTTTTCTCAGATCTTTTGACTGGATATCGCTGTGGCTGGGCATCACGGCTTGTGACTGACGAAAATTGTTCTCGACCTGGCGAAGTTCTTTCGTGTCCTCATCACGACGAGTGTAAATGCACTCGTCAGGGAGATTGACCAAGATCAATGGGTTTGACCACAGGACTGACCAGCTCTGGCCTACGAAGCTGGAGCTGTCAGATCTCCTAAACTCACAGCGGTTGTTGACGTGACTAGGTGAAGGCTGTATGTTGCGTCTTGCAGCGAGCAAAGACAAGCAAAACCCGGACTACAACCACAGACAGAGATCACGGTACCTCGTATTCAAAAGGCAAAAACATACAACACCAGGTATTCGCTGGTCGTCACCGACCCAACTACTAATCCGGCCCTCACTGGCTTATCTATGGGAGAGCGGACGGGATCCCGAG